>JACBWV010000234.1:5638204-5688204 GCA_013435795.1 Chlamydomonas sp. ICE-L
AACAATATAATGGGTTTTTCTGGCCCTTTATTTTTACCTGTCTCTGGCTGTAACAAATTGGTTCCAAGACAAAGCAAATTGTCCGAATGACAAAACAACTAAGAGAGCCCTTCCATCAAACAACATATAATGGGGTTTTTATGGCCCTTTATCTTGACCTGTCTCTGGCTGTAACAAATGGTTACAAGACAAAGCAAATTGTCCGAATGACAAAACAACTAGAGGAGCCCTTCCATTAAACAGCAATATAATGGGTTTTTATGGCCCTTTATCTTGACCTGTCTCTGGCTGTAACAAATGGTTACAAGACAAAGCAAATCGTCCAAACGACATAACAACTAAGAGGAGCCCTTCCATTAAACAACAATATAATGGGTTTTCTGGCCCTTTATTTTTACCTGTCTCTGGCTGTAACAAATGGTTCCAAGACAAAGCAAATTGTCCGAATGACAAAACAACTAAGAGGAGCCCTTCCATCAAACAACAATATAATGGGTTTTATGGCCCTTTATCTTGACCTGTTCTCTGGCTGTAACAAATGGTTACAAGACAAAGCAAATTGTCCGAATGACAAAACAACTAAGAGGAGCCCTTCCATTAAACAGCAATATAATGGGTTTTTATGGCCCCTTATCTTGACCTGTCTCTGGCTGTAACAAATGGTTACAAGACAAAGCAAATTGTCCGAATGACAAAACAACTAAGAGGAGCCCTTCCATTAAACAGCAATATAATGGGTTTTTATGGCCCTTTATCTTGACCTGTCTCTGGCTGTAACAAATGGTTACAAGACAAAGCAAATTGTCCGAATGACAAAACAACTAAGAGGAGCCCTTCCATTAAACAGCAATATAATGGGTTTTATGGCCCTTTATCTTGACCTGTCTCTGGCTGTAACAAATGGTTACAAGACAAAGCAAATTGTCCGAATGACAAAACAACTAAGAGGAGCCCTTCCATTAAACAGCAATATAATGGGTTTTTATGGCCCTTTATCTTGACCTGTCTCTGGCTGTAACAAATGGTTACAAGACAAAGCAAATTGTCCGAATGACAAAACAACTAAGAGGAGCCCTTCCATTAAACAGCAATATAATGGGTTTTTATGGCCCTTTATCTTGACCTGTCTCTGGCTGTAACAAATGGTTACAAGACAAAGCAAATCGTCCAAACGACATAACAACTAAGAGGAGCCCTTCCATTAAACAACAATATAATGGGTTTTATGGCCCTTTATTTTTACCTGTCTCTGGCTGTAACAAATGGTTCCAAGACAAAGCATATTGTCCGAATGACAAAACAACTAAGAGGAGCCCTTCCATCAAACAACAATATAATGGGTTTTATGGCCCTTTATCTTGACCTGTCTCTGGCTGTAACAAATGGTTACAAGACAAAGCAAATTGTCCGAATGACAAAACAACTAAGAGGAGCCCTTCCATTAAACAGCAATATAATGGGTTTTTATGGCCCTTTATCTTGACCTGTCTCTGGCTGTAACAAATGGTTACAAGACAAAGCAAATTGTCCGAATGACAAAACAACTAAGAGGAGCCCTTCCATTAAACAGCAATATAATGGGTTTTTATGGCCCTTTATCTTGACCTGTCTCTGGCTGTAACAAATGGTTACAAGACAAAGCAAATCGTCCGAATGACAAAACAACTAAGAGGAGCCCTTCCATTAAACAGCAATATAATGGGTTTTTATGGCCCTTTATCTTGACCTGTCTCTGGCTGTAACAAATGGTTACAAGACAAAGCAAATCGTCCAAACGACATAACAACTAAGAGGAGCCCTTCCATTAAACAACAATATAATGGGTTTTCTGGCCCTTTATTTTTACCTGTCTCTGGCTGTAACAAATGGTTCCAAGACAAAGCAAATTGTCCGAATGACAAAACAACTAAGAGGAGCCCTTCCATCAAACAACAATATAATGGGTTTTATGGCCCTTTATCTTGACCTGTCTCTGGCTGTAACAAATGGTTACAAGACAAAGCAAATTGTCCGAATGACAAAACAACTAAGAGGAGCCCTTCCATTAAACAGCAATATAATGGGTTTTTATGGCCCTTTATCTCGACCTGTCTCTGGCTGTAACAAATGGTTACAAGACAAAGCAAATCGTCCAAACGACATAACAACTAAGAGGAGCCCTTCCATTAAACAGCAATATAATGGGTTTTTATGGCCCTTTATCTTGACCTGTCTCTGGCTGTAACAAATGGTTACAAGACAAAGCAAATTGTCCGAATGACAAAACAACTAAGAGGAGCCCTTCCATTAAACAGCAATATAATGGGTTTTTATGGCCCTTTATCTTGACCTGTCTCTGGCTGTAACAAATGGTTACAAGACTAAGCAAATCGTCCAAACGACATAACAACTAAGAGGAGCCCTTCCATTAAACAACAATATAATGGGTTTTCTGGCCCTTTATTTTTACCTGTCTCTGGCTGTAACAAATGGTTCCAAGACAAAGCAAATTGTCCGAATGACAAAACAACTAAGAGGAGCCCTTCCATCAAACAACAATATAATGGGTTTTATGGCCCTTTATCTTGACCTGTCTCTGGCTGTAACAAATGGTTACAAGACAAAGCAAATTGTCCGAATGACAAAACAACTAAGAGGAGCCCTTCCATTAAACAGCAATATAATGGGTTTTTATGGCCCTTTATCTTGACCTGTCTCTGGCTGTAACAAATGGTTACAAGACAAAGCAAATCGTCCAAACGACATAACAACTAAGAGGAGCCCTTCCATTAATCAACAATATAATGGGTTTTTCTGGCCCTTTATTTTACCTGTCTCTGGCTGTAACAAATGGTTCCAAGACAAAGCAAATTGTCCGAATGACAAAACAAACTAAGAGGAGCCCTTCCATCAAACAACAATATAATGGGTTTTATGGCCCTTTATCTTGACCTGTCTCTGGCTGTAACAAATGGTTACAAGACAAAGCAAATTGTCCGAATGACAAAACAACTAAGAGGAGCCCTTCCATTAAACAGCAATATAATGGGTTTTTATGGCCCTTTATCTTGACCTGTCTCTGGCTGTAACAAATGGTTACAAGACAAAGCAAATCGTCCAAACGACATAACAACTAAGAGGAGCCCTTCCATTAAACAACAATATAATGGGTTTTCTGGCCCTTTATTTTACCTGTCCTCTGGCTGTAACAAATGGTTCCAAGACAAAGCAAATTGTCTGAATGACAAAAACAACTAAGAGGAGCCCTTCCATCAAACAACAATATAATGGGTTTTCTGGCCCTTTATCTTGACCTGTCTCTGGCTGTAACAAATGGTTACAAGACAAAGCAAATTGTCCGAATGACAAAACAACTAAGAGGAGCCCTTCCATTAAACAGCAATATAATGGGTTTTTATGGCCCTTTATCTTGACCTGTCTCTGGCTGTAACAAATGGTTACAAGACAAAGCAAATCGTCCAAACGACATAACAACTAAGAGGAGCCCTTCCATTAAACAGCAATATAATGGGTTTTCTGGCCCTTTATCTTTACCTGTCTCTGGCTGTAACAAATGGTTCCAAGACAAAGCAAATTGTCCGAATGACAAAACAACTAAGAGGAGCCCTTCCATCAAACAACAATATAATGGGTTTTATGGCCCTTTATCTTGACCTGTCTCTGGCTGTAACAAATGGTTACAAGACAAAGCAAATTGTCCGAATGACAAAACAACTAAGAGGAGCCCTTCCATTAAACAGCAATATAATGGGTTTTTATGGCCCTTTATCTTGACCTGTCTCTGGCTGTAACAAATGGTTACAAGACAAAGCAAATCGTCCAAACGACATAACAACTAAGAGGAGCCCTTCCATTAAACAACAATATAATGGGTTTTCTGGCCCTTTATTTTTACCTGTCTCTGGCTGTAACAAATGGTTCCAAGACAAAGCAAATTGTCCGAATGACAAAACAACTAAGAGGAGCCCTTCCATCAAACAACAATATAATGGGTTTTATGGCCCTTTATCTTGACCTGTCTCTGGCTGTAACAAATGGTTACAAGACAAAGCAAATTGTCCGAATGACAAAACAACTAAGAGGAGCCCTTCCATTAAACAGCAATATAATGGGTTTTTATGGCCCTTTATCTTGACCTGTCTCTGGCTGTAACAAATGGTTACAAGACAAAGCAAATCGTCCAAACGACATAACAACTAAGAGGAGCCCTTCCATCAAACAACAATATAATAAATAAAAAAACTTGCACCCTTTGAATCTTTTCTCCTTTTTATTTCTAAACTCGCACTTGCTATGTTGCCCTCTAATTGCTCCCTATTTGTTATTCCCTCTCTTCATCACCTTTATTAGCCTCTCCTAAAAGGTATCTACAGTTGATCTTAGTTGTTTGAAGTTGGTCAAGTCCATTTAGCCTAGTTGGCTGGCCCTAGGCTATACCGTACATGCTGACAGACAGACAGACAGACAGACAGACAGACAGACAGACAGACAGACAGACAGGCAGACAGACAGACAGGCAGACAGACAGACAGACAGACGGATGGACGCACAAACAGACGGACAGACGGATGGACGCACGGACGGACACAAAAACCCCTCCCCTAGGATCCCTCTATTTCCCCACTGCCCCCCTCTCTCTTGGTGCAACAGGACTGCCCTTGTTGTAGCCGAGTGCGACGCAGGAGGGCGCACTCACGAGCTTGAGTTGCAGCTTCCACTCAGCTTCCCAGCCAGGCCCACATTAGTAAAATCAGATCTGCCCCTGCCCCCCTCACTCCCACTGCCCCCCTCTCTTGGTACAACAGGACTGCTGCATCCCTGTTGTGGCCGAGTGCGACGCAGGAGGGCGCACTCATGAGCTTGAGTTGCAGCTTCCACTCAGCTTCCCAGCCAGGCCCACATTAGTAAAATCAGATCTGCCCCTGCCCCCCTCACTCCCACTGCCCCCCTCTCTTGGTACAACAGGACTGCTGCATCCCTGTTGTGGCCGAGTGCGACGCAGGGGGGCGCACTCACGAGCTTGAGTTGCAGCTTCCACTCAGCTTCCCAGCCAGGCCCACATTAGTAAAATCAGATCTGCCCCTGCCCCCCTCACTCCCACTGCCCCCCTCTCTTGGTACAACAGGACTGCTGCATCCCTGTTGTGGCCGAGTGCGACGCAGGGGGGCGCACTCATGAGCTTGAGTTGCGGCTTCCACTCACCTTCCCAGCCAGGCCCCCATTAGTAAAATCAGATCTGCCCCTGCCCCCCTCACTCCCACTGCCCCCCCCGTCTTGGTGCAACAGGACTGCCACACCCTTGTTGTGGCCGAGTGTGACGTAGGGGGGCGCACTCACGAGCTTGAGTTGCATTTTCTACTCAGCTTCCCAGCCGGGCCCCCATTAGTAAAATCAGTTCTGCCCCTGCCCCCCTCACTCCCACTGCCCCTCTTCCTCTTGGAATAACAGGATTGCCGCACCCTTGTTGTGGCTGAGTGCGACGTAGGGGGGCGCACTCACAAGCTTGAGTCGCAGCTTCAACTCAGTTTCACGACTGAGCCCCTATTAGTAAGGGCAGATCTGCCCCTGCCCCCCTCACTCCCATTGCCCCCCTCTCTTGGTGCAACAGGACTGCCGCACCCTTGTTGTGGCCGAGTGCGACGCAGGGGGGCGCACTCACGAGATTGAGTTGCAGCTTCCACTCAGCTTCCCGGCTGAGCCCCTTGTTGTTGCTGTATGCGACGCAGGGGGGCGCTCTCACGTGTTTGAGTTGCAGCTCTCACTCAGCTTCCCAGCCAGGCCCACATTACTAAAATCAGATCTGCCCCTGCCCCCCTCACTCCCACTACCCCTCTCTCTTGGTGCAACAGGATTACCGCATCCCTGTTGTTGCCGAATGCGACGCAGGGGGGGCGTATTCTCAAGCTTGAGTTGCAGCTTCCACTCAGCTTCCCAACTGAGCCCCCATTACTAAAATCAGATCTGCCCCTGCCCCCTTCACTCTCAGTACCCCTTTCTCTTTTGGTGCAACAGGACTGCCGCACACTTGTTGTGGCCGAGTGCAACGCAGGGGGGCGCTCTCACGAGCTTGAATTGCAGCTTCCTCTCAGCTTCCCAGCTGAGCCCCCATTAGTAAGGGCAGATCTGCCCCTGCCCCCCTCACTCCCATTGCCCCCCTCTCTCGGAATAACAGGACTGCCGCACCCTTGTTGTGGCCCAATGCGACGCAGGGGGGCGGACTCACGAGCTTGAATTGCAGCTTCCTCTCAGCTTCCCAGCTGAGCCCCCATTAGTAAGGGCAGATCTGCCCCTGCCGTTGGAGAGCCTCACCTGGAGGGACTCCAGCAGCAGTCCGCACTTCACCATCACAGCCACCATCGCGGAGTTTAACAAGGTGGGGAATATGGACATATGGTATGCGTGCGCAACGAAGAGGGTCAAAGAGGGTCGATGAGGTTTACGCAGACCCTGGTTTCGTTATTCCTTTTTTCTTCAAGTTGTCATTTGAACTGTCAAACGTGATAAAGTAATTCAGTGGATGATATAGATTTAGGTTTTCGAAACACATCGTAGTTAGTTGTTCGTACCTTGAATTTGAGAATTTTGCCTGAGGATTCTGAAATGTTTGCACTTCACCATCACAGCCGCCATCATTAGTTCTACAAGGTGGGGAATATGGTTAAAGCTAGTCAGTCAATGATTTGGACTTCAATTTTGGAAACACTTCTTATTTCGTTTTTCGTACCTCGAATTTGAGAATTTGGCCTGAGAATTCTGAAATCCACCATCACAGCTGCTACCGCTGAGTTCAACAAGGCGGGGAACATTGGGGAATAGGGTAAAAGCAATTTAGTGGATGATGTGGATTTGGGTTTTCGAAACACTTCGTAGTTCGTTGTTTGCACATCGGATTTGAGAATTTGGCCTGAGAATTCTGAAATGTCTGCACTTCACCATCACAGCCGCCATCAATAAAGTAGGGTATATGGGTAAATCAATTCAGTGGATGATTTGGATTTGGGTTTTCGAAACACTTTGTAGTTTATTGTTTGCACCTCGAATCTGAGAATTTGGCCTGAGAATTCTGAAACGTCCGCACTTCACAATCACAGCTGCTACTCACGAGGTGGCAAACAGTGGGGAATATGGTTGAATTAATAAACACAATTTAGTGCACAATTAATAAACGCAATGTAGTGTGGCGGCAAGTGCCTGAGTACAGTCTTATAAATGTAAGTAATACTCATGCAAGGGGGGGACAGGAATAAAGTTTGCAGACCGCATGTTCGGAAATCATTTTTTTCACCCCTGACCACCCACCTACCCCCCCACCCCCCCCCCCGAGGCTTCATATCTGGACACCCAGACAGTACAACATAGTGAAAATGGGGTCCATGAGCATCATCTCTTCAAGGCCTTTCCAACCATACCATCCAGCCAAAAATAAGAAATATCAAGTTTGGACAAAGTTTTTCAGTTTTGAGTATTTTTACAACTTTCTTGGGTAGCTCAGTAGCCCGCGCCCTTGGAGGAGATCACTCAGGTCTGAAAAGAACTGAAGGCGTTATTTATTTATCTGTCTATCTATCATCATCATCATCATCATCATCATTATCATGGTTTAATTGACTCAAATTGTATTCTGGAGCCTGAGGGTATGCTCGGGTGTGGTGGTGGTGGGTGGGGGTGATGTGTGGGGAGGAGGGTGTGTGTGTGGTGGTGGTGGTGGTGTGGGTGGGTGGGTGGGGGGTGGTGGGGTGGGGGGGCTAGACCCCAGGCTCGACTGCTTTAGGACCCTCGTCAGGGACCAGAATTCAGAACGCGCATACGATCGCGCGTTTTTTAGACTTACTGCCGCTCGTGCGACGCTGGGCACGAAGGTGTAGGTGACTTCCAGCCTGGATGTGCCTTCCAGGGCACCCACCAATTACACACTGGGTGTAACAGACTAACGGTTGAAGATTTGTACTTGTCTTGTCAATCCCTTCTCGATGGTGCACTTAACGCTCAAAAGTCCACACTGGCAAGAAATTTACACAAAGTACAAATAAAGTTGGAAAAACGGTCGGACCCCTCCCCCCCCCCCCCCCCCCCCCCCCTCTATCTCGGCCGCCCGTGGGTGAATCGACATGATTTTTTTGTAACGACTATTGCTTGCGGTTCTCGATCCATATCGGAAAAAAAAAATCTTGCTCCCCCCCTCGTACTCATGTATATAAATAGTACACAAAAAGTAATACTCAAACAACAGTCAGCACTTCACCATCACAGCCGCCATCGCAGAGTTTGACAATGTGGGGAACAGTGGGGAATATGGTTGACTTAAAAGACCATATTTTTATTGTAGCCCCAAGTGCCTGAGTACAGTATTGCAAATAAAAGTAATACAAGTGTATATATATAGTAGAAATCAAGTAATACTCCAACAACAGTCCGCACTTCACCATCGCAGCTGCTATCTCTGAGTTCAACAAGGTGGGGAACAGTCGGGAATATGGTTAACTTAATGTTTATCAACACAATTTCTAGAGTGGCTGCAAGTGCCTGAGTACAGTATTAAAAGTGCAAGTAATACAAATGTATATAAATAGTAGAAATCAATATTTAAAATGCAAGTTCTACAAATATATGCAAATCAAGTAAACAAGTCCAAGGCGCGTCGACTGCAACGCGGAAATCGGTGTCGTGTAACGGGAGAGTGGCACCGGAATCAATTGCAGCGGCCCGAAGCCAGGGTTAGCAAGACAGGAAGGGTCAGGGTTATTACATTACATTACATTACATGTTAAAGTCTACTTGACACCGCGAGGGTGTATGAGACTCTGTGCTTTAAACAAAAAGAAAAAGCACCCACAAAGCAAAAAACCCCATTACATCAGGGGTGTGTCGAGGACAAACAAACCAAACTCCCAACCACCGTTTTGGTGGCGTAGGTATTAAACCCCTTAGAGCCGGACCCAGATCTCAACCACTTACAGTGGCGGAGGTAAGAAGCTAACAAATGAGAAGTCACAAGAAGAAGAAAAAAAGGGATGATAAATTACGGTGCCACTAAGCAGTCCAGGGCTTCCTGTCTTGCTCTTCTACAAGTAGAAAGATAGTCGGCTAGGTTGCTCCAAAAAGACTTAGTGCCATTTCCATTCATAAAGGTTCTGAATGTGGAATCGCAGAATTCCACATTCCATACGGTTAAGTTGGTATCCTCATGGACATGCCTATAAATATCTGTAAACAGCATCTGGTAATGTGTGGACAACAGGACAGACAACACGACAAAAAAAACAACCAGACAAAGGCGTAACTCTGGGGGCTCCAGACCCCTGAGGAATGGAATTGAGTGAGGCTGCAATTGACTACGTTCAGTTACTAGACTTCAGAATTTGCATGTGCTGCGAAAATAAGTCACGTTTCACAAATGTACTTATTCCGTCCTATTGACAGCTGTTGCATTGTTGCCATCCCACACTATTCTGTACATTTCTTTTCTTCCTAATTCTACTATCGCCGTAGGTCATGTTATAAAAACCTACGTATACCGTGGTTTTCAATACTCATTACCTACGTACTCCGAGATATTGTCCACTCCCTACCTACGCACTGCGTGGGCTACGCTAAACCTAACCTACTTTCTAAGTAGGGTGGTCGATCTTCAGCCTACCGGCTCCGTGGCCCCCATTTATCCTATCCTACCTTCAATGTGGGTGATGATGATGCAGAACTACCTTGTATTGACAGCTGTTGCATTGTTGCCATCCCACCCCTATTCTGTACATTTCTTTTGCATTTGCATTTGCTGCGCGAATACGCCGCGCTTCACAAAAACAGGTAGTTTACTCGTGGGCAGTTGCCTCGTTGCCACCTCTCCTTGCTTTTGCAAGTTTGTTTGCAGAATTTGCATATAAATGAATCTTGAAGCTAATGGCTCACTTCAGTCAAACAAATAAGTCAAATAACAAAGTAGATTAATAACACAAATTAATAACACACATTTTTAAGTCAAATTAATAATTTAGATTAATACCTCAAATTGATAACTCAAATTAATAACTCATAAGTAATAACTCAAGTTGATACCTAAAAGTAATAACTAAAATTAATAAATCAGACTAATAACTCAAATTAATAACTCTACTTGATAACTCAAATTAATAACTCAAATTAATAACTCAAATTAATAACTCAAATTAATAATTCAAATTAATAACTCAAATTAATAACTCAAATTAATAATTCAAATTAATAACTCAAATTAATAATTCAAATTAATAACTCAAATTAATAATACAAATTAATAACTCAAATTAATAACTCAAATTAATAACTCAAATTAATAACTCAAATTAATAATTCAAATTAATAATTCAAATTAATAATTCAAATTAATAATTCAAATTAATAATGCCATTCCTGGGCGGTACGACAGGCTCTGCAGAAGTACCAAGACTTGTGGGATTGCTTAGAAGACTTTGATCGCCACACCTGGGTGCTGGAGCCTCTTGCAGCGCCCCCTGCTTCATCCTCAGTAACGGTTACAGGGGCAGATGCCTTGCACAGACCAAGCCAGGTGATCTACCTTATTGTTTGTTGCATGTATGTTATTCATGAATTCATTAATTATACTTATTGATCTTGATTTTTTTTATGTATGTATCTGTTTGGAACGTATGTTTTGTGTGCATGTATTATAGCTAGCCTCTTCCTGCACCCCCCCTCAACCTCCTCAGTGTCGGTTACAGGGGCAGATGCCTTGCAAAGACCAAGCGAGGTGATCTACCTTGTTGTTTATTGTATGTATGTTATTTATGCATGTATGTATTGTGTGTATGTATTATATGGAGCCCCTTGCAGCACCTCCCGCTTCCTCCTCAGCACTTGCTACAGGGGCAGATGCCTTGCACAGACCACGTCAGTTGATCGCCCTTGCTGTTTATTGTGTGTATGTTACAGCCCAGGAAAAAGCCAGTACACCCGCCCTCACACCCCACACACCATGCCAGGCGTCACATCGCTGAGTGAAAGGAGGAGGCTACTGCTGCATGTGTTGTATCTCTTTAGGCAAGCACTGCAGCCTCACGCCCTCGTACCCCACACCCTCACACCCTCACTCACCCTCACACTTTCACTCACCCTCAAAACCTCACTCCATCGCTCTCTCACTCCCACACTCGTATACCCACACTCTTCCCACACTCTCACTCCCACACTCTCACACCCACACTCTCACACACCCTAACAACCTTACTCACCCTTACACCCTCACACCCTCACTCACCCTCACGCCCTCACGCCCTCACACCCCGCACAAGATGTCAGGTGTCTCATCGCAGAGTGAGAGGAGGATGTTCATGCTGCATGCGCCGTATCTCATTAGGCAAGCACTGCAGCCTCACCCACCTCACTCTCACACACTCACTCACCCTCACACTCTTAAACCCACACCCGCGCACCCTCACACCCTCACTCCCCCAAACACCATGCCCGGTGTCACATCGCATAGTAAGAGGAGGAGGCTCCTGCTGCATGCGTTGTATCTCATTAGGCAAGCATAGCAGCCTCACCCACCTCACTCTCACACCCTCACTTACCCTCATACCTTCACTCACCCTCAAAGCCTCACTCCATCGCTCTCACACCCACACTCTCACACCCTCACACCCTCACTCACCCTTAAAACCTCACTCCATCTCTCTCTCACAATCTCATACCCACACTTTCACACCTTCACCCACCCTCACAACCTCACGCCCTCGCACCCTCACGCCCTCACACCCCACACACCATGCCAGGTGTTACATCGCATAGTAAGAGGAGGAGGCTCATGCTGCATGCGCCGTATTTCATTAGGCAAGCACTGCAGCCTCACCATCAAGCTCGATGCGCTGGATCCTTGTCAGACACCCCAGGAAGTGAGTCCCCCCCCCCCCCCCCCCCCTCCCCGTTCCCCGTTCCCCCACACACACCACACTTATCTAACACTATAATATACACAGATACTATCTCAACCCCGATATAGTATATTGTGTCCACCACAGACACTACCTAACCCCAACACTAATCTGAAACTATAATGTATACACAGACACTATCTGAACACATATATAGTGTACATCATATCTAACACAGACACTATCTAACCCCAACACCAATCTGACACTTTAATACATACACAGACACTATCTCAACCCCAATATAGTATATCGTATCTAACACAGAGTCTATCTAACCCCAACACTAATCTGACACTACAATGCATACACAGACACTATCTCAACCCCAATATAGTATATCGTATCTAACACAGAGTCTATCTAACCCCAACACCAATCTGACACTACAATGCATACACAGACACTATCTCAACCCCAATATAGTATATCGTATCTAACACAGACACTATCTCAACCCCAATATAGTATATCGTATCTAACACAGACACTTTCTAACCCCAACACTAATCTGACACTACAATGCATACACAGACACTATCTCAACCCCAATATAGTATATCGTATCTAACACAGACACTATCTAACCCCAACACTAATCTGACACTACAATGCATACACAGACACTATCTCAACCCAACAGTATATCGTATCTAACACAGACACTATCTAACCCCAACACAATCACCTTAATACAAACAGCACTATCTCAACCCCATATAGTATATCGTATCTAACACAGAGTCTCTAACCCAAACACTAATCTACCTTTATACTACACATACCTATCTCACCCCAATATAGTATATTCGTATCTACACTGAGTCTATCTAACCCCACACTAATCCTGTACACTTTAATACATACCAACACTTCTAAACCCAATTAGTATTTCGTATCTAAACACAGCACTACTACCCCAACACTAATCTGACACTTTAATACATACACAGACACTATCTCAACCCCAATATAGTATATCGTATCTAACACAGAGTCTATCTAACCCCAACACTAATCTGACACTTTAATACATACACAGACACTATCTCAACCCCAATATAGTATATCGTATCTAACACAGACACTATCTAACCCCAACACTAATCTGACACTTTAATACATACACAGACACTATCTCAACCCCAATATAGTATATCGTATCTAACACAGACACTATCTAACCCCAACACTAATCTGACCGTCATACACTAACACCACAGACACTCTCTCAACCCAAATTAGTATATCTTACTAACACAGCACTATCTAACCCAACACCAATCTGACACTACAATGCATACACAGACACTATCTCAACCCCAATATAGTATATCGTATCTAACACAGACACTATCTAACCCCAACACCAATCTACACTACCATGCAACCAGACACTATCCTCACCCCCGAATATAGTATATGTAATCAACACAACACTATCTAACCCCAACACTAATCTGACACTACAATGCATACACAGACACTATCTCAACCCCAATATAGTATATCGTATCTAGACACAGAACTATCTAACCCCCAACACTAATCTGACACTTTAATACTACACAGACACTATCTCAACATCAATATAGTATATCGTATCTAACACAGACCTATCTAACCCCAACACTAATCTGACTACTTTAATACATACACAGACACTATCTCAAACCCCAATATAGTATATCGTATCTACACTGAGTCACTATCTAACCCCAACACTAATCTGACAATTTAATACATACAACAGACACTATCTAACCCCAATATAGTATATCGTATCTAACACAGAGCACTATCTAACCCCAACACTAATCTGACACTTTAATACATACACAGACACTATCTCAAACCCCAATATAGTATATCGTATCTAACACAGAGTCTACCTAACCCCAACACTAATCTGACACTTTAATACATACACAGACACTATCTCAACCACCCAATATAGTATATCGTATCTAACACAGAGCACTATCTAACCCCAACACTAATCTGACACTTTAATACATACACAGAACACTATCTCACCCCAATATAGTATAATCGTATCTAACCAGACACTGTCCTAAACCCCAAGCACTAATCTTACACTTAATAATCACAGACACTATCTCACCCCTCAATATAGTATATCGTATCTACACAGACACTATCTAACCCTCAACCACAACCCAATCTGACACTAGCAATGCATCACAGACACTATCTCACCCCAATATATATATCTTATATAACACAGACACTATCTAACCCCAACACCAATTCGACACGGACAATGCATACATCAGACACTATCTCACCCCATATAGTATATGTATCTACACAGACCTATCTCACCCAACACTAATCTGACACTACAATGCATACACAACACTATCTCAACCCCAAATAGTATATCGTAATCTAACACAGACCTATCTAACCCCAACCTATCTGGACACTTTAATACATACACATACACTATCTCAACAATCAATTAGTATATCGATCTAACCAGACAACTATCTAACCCAACACTAATCTGACACTTTAATACATACACAGACACTATCTCAACCCCAATATAGTATATCGTATCTAACACTGAGTCTATCTAACCCCAACACTAATCTGACAATTTAATACATACACAGACACTATCTAAACCCCAATATAGTATATCGTATCTAACACAGACACTATCTAACCCCAACACTAATCTGACACTTTAATACATACACAGACACTATCTCAACCCCAATATAGTATATCGTATCTAACACAGAGTCTACCTAACCCCAACACTAATCTGACACTTTAATACATACACAGACACTATCTCAACCCCAATATAGTATATCGTATCTAACACAGACACTATCTAACCCCAACACTAATCTGACACTTTAATACATACACAGACACTATCTCAACCCCAATATAGTATATCGTATCTAACACAGACACTGTCTAACCCCAACACTAATCTGACACTTTAATACATACACAGACACTATCTCAACCCCAATATAGTATATCGTATCTAACACTGAGTCTATCTAACCCCAACACCAATCTGACACTACAATGCATACACAGACACTATCTCAACCCCAATATAGTATATCGTATATAACACAGACACTATCTAACCCCAACACCAATCTGACACTACAATGCATACACAGACACTATCTCAACCCCAATATAGTATATTGTATCTAACACAGACACTATCTAACCCCAACACTAATCTGACACTACAATGCATACACAGACACTATCTCAACCCCAATATAGTATATCGTATCTAACACAGACACTATCTAACCCCAACACTAATCTGACACTTTAATACATACACAGACACTATCTCAACCCCAATATAGTATATCGTATCTAACACAGACACTATCTAACCCCAACACTAATCTGACACTACAATGCATACACAGACACTATCTCAACCCCAATATAGTATATCGTATCTAACACAGACACTATCTAACCCCAACACCAATCTGACACTACAATGCATACACAGACACTATCTCAACCCCAATATAGTATATCGTATCTAACACAGACACTATCTAACCCCAACACTAATCTGACACTACAATGCATACACAGACACTATCTCAACCCCAATATAGTATATCGTATCTAACACACACACTATCTAACCCCAACACTAATCTGACACTTTAATGCATACACAGACACTATCTTAACCCCAATATAGTATATCGTATCTAACACAGACACTATCTAACCCCAACACTAATCTGACACTTTAATACATACACAGACACTATCTCAACCCTGATATAATGTATATATTGTATCTAACACAGACACTACCTAACCCCAACCCCATGATGAGCTCCCAGGTGCGATTCTTAGGAGCCCCTGCCTTCCTGTCACAGTTGGGCAAGTCCATGTCGCCTATTTGGCCTACCCCTGGACTGTTACATACAAACACAAATTATGTATGTTCGTAAGCCAATTCTGGGCTAACATATACCATGACATTATCTAACCCCCAACCCGTGATGCGCTCTCAGGTGCAATTCTTAGGAGCCCCTACCTTCCAGTCGCAGTTTGGCAAATCCCTCTCGGTGACTTCAAAAATTCATAACCAAATTTGAAATTTGAATCCAATTTGAATTCAAATTGAGCTTATATTGGCTATTGTCCGGTCCCTACATATGTAGTGTATATCGTATCTAACAAAGACATTATCTAACCCCCAATCCGTGATGCGCTCTCAGGTGCGATTCTTAGGAGCCCCTGCCATGGTTGGTCCCATGCAGTCCAAGCTCTTCTCTAACATGAATCTTTGGTCACCACTGAAGTACGTGCTGCTTTTTATTTTAATTTTTCGTTGGCCACTACTCAAGTACGTACTGCTTTTTATTTTCATTTTTATTTGTATTGATTGGCCACCACTCAAGTATGTACTGCTTTTTACTTTTATTTGTTTGATTGGTCACCACACAGGTACGCACTGTTTTATTTATTGGTCACCGCTCAAGTACGTACTGCTTTTTTTCACCACTCAAGTATGTACTGCTTTTTATTTTCATATTTATTGATTGGTCACCACTTAAGAACGTACTGCTTTTTATTTTATTTTGTTGATTGGTCACCTCTCAAGTATGTACTGCTTTTTATTTGTATTGTTTAATTGGTCACCAGTCAAGTGTGTGCTGCTTTTTATTTTTGTATTTGTGTTGAACGGATTCACACCCCAGGAGGTGAGACCCCTTACACAACCTGCAGCCACCCTTCAACCAACCTGCACCCAACCTGCAACCACCCTTCAACCAACTTGCACCCAAGCTGCAACCACCCTTCAACCAACCTGCAACCCAAGGTGTGAGTCCACCCTTGGAAGTAAGACCCCTTACACAAATCAGCGCCACCAAGAAGTTTTTGTATGTATCAATGTATGTATGCAATCTTGCTTGCTTGCTTCAATATTGCCTTTCTTTTTATGAGGATTTCTTGGAAGTCCCCTCCTTGATGTTATGGATCGGGCTTCTCTTGGGCCAACAATGGCCTGTCGATGACAATGTAATGTAATGTATGTTGAAGTCCACGGTTAGCCAAAGAGGCGTAAGGGACTTGTCCAACCTTGTGCGTACTGCAGGGACGTACTGCTGTCTGTATCCGGTCCTCTTGAAGGTGCTATGTACAGCAACTAAATATATATATATAATAATATATAATAAATAAATATAGAATTAAACACCATTAAGCCTAAGCAGCACCCCAAAAGCTACCAGGAGTACCATGCTGCTACACATAGACACTGGTTCCCTTACTTCAGAGAAGAAAAAGACAGTGCTAAAACCCTGGGGTTAGGGGTTCGGGGGCAGCACGTCGCACTGGGGTCGCACTGAGTCGCTCAATTTGCGACGCATCACGCGGAAAAAAAACAGTGCTCAAACCCTGTCTCGTACTCTCCCTTCTGAACGAGTTAGTGAAAGAATGTGATCACAGGTTTGTGTTTGGCCCCAGTGCAAGCGAACGGGCTGCCCCCCTCAACCTCACGCAATGTATTTAGGTGTATCATTTAAATATTTGAAAAATAGTGTGCCTTATTACGAGGCGTGAGGTTGAGGTGGCCAGCCTGTTTGCTTACACTGGGGCCTACCACAGGAGTGCCATTTATTTATTCATTTAGTGACGTCCTTTGATGGCCAGCCTTACAACCTCGCCCCAACATGCACAAAATGTCGTTTTGTTTGCTTGTTTGTTTGTTTGTTTGTTTGTTTGAGCGCCATTGGTGGTAGGCCCCAGAGCAAGCAAACAGTCTAGCCCTCTCAACCGCACGCCTTGTTATAAGGCTAACCATTCATGTATTTATTTGTTTGTTTAAACGTATTCTACCCCAGGAGGTAAGACCCCTGACAAGAACTCCCTAGATCAGA
Source organism: Chlamydomonas sp. ICE-L (assembly GCA_013435795.1). NCBI lineage: Eukaryota > Viridiplantae > Chlorophyta > Chlorophyceae > Chlamydomonadales > Chlamydomonadaceae > Chlamydomonas > Chlamydomonas sp. ICE-L. The sequence continues at coordinate 5,656,056 of JACBWV010000234.1, forward strand.
AGTAGCCCAGGCCTCAAAATTGTATTATATTTATATTTACGGAGGAGGGAGGGGGGGCAGTCCTCCCCAGGTTTTTTAGGCGTGGGGGATTTTTGTTTATTACTCCCGCCTAGAGTGATGAATTTTGACGCCAGCTGAAACTAACAGCCAACATTTAACAGACACCAACTGAATAGCTAAGTGACACAAACTGACATCAACTGAATCCTGTAGCCAAATGAGACAAACTGACACCAACTGAATAGCTAAGTGACACAAACTGACATCAACTGAATCCCATCCCGCAGCCATATGAGACAAACTGACAGCAGGTGGTACCAACTGACAGCAGGGGGTACCAACTGACAGCAGGGGGTACCAAATGACAGCAGGGGGTACCAACTGACAGCAGGTGGTACCAACTGACAGCAGGTGGTACCAACTGACAGCAGGTGGTACCAACTGACAGCAGGTGGTACCAACTGACAGCAGGTGGTACCAACTGACAGCAGGTGGTACCAACTGACAGCAGGTGGTACCAACTGGCAGCAGGTGGTACCAACTGACAGCAGGTGGTACCAACTGACAGCAGGTGGTACCAACTGACAATTACCCTGTGTGATAAAAATAATTGTTTACTCCACCTGACGCCAACTACCAACTGACACCAACTGATTATAAATAGCCAATCGAGCCAAGTGACAGCAGGTTGTATTAATTAACAATTACCCTGCTTGATAATTGTTTACTTCACCTGATGCCAACAACCAACTGACACCAACTGAATAGCTAACTGATTTTAAATAGCCAATTGAGACCAAGTGACAGCAGGTGCTTCATATTGACAATTCCCCTGAGTGATAATTGTTTACTCCACCTGATGCCAACTACCAACACTCAACTGACACTAACTGACACTCAACTGACACTAACAGACACCAACAGATAATACATCTCCCCATGTGGTATCAATTGACAATTAAACAGAGTGATCACATTTCACTGCTAGTGTTTTTGGTTTGTGTATCGCGTTACAAATTGAGTGACTCGGTGCGACCCCAGTGTGATGCACTGCCCTCCATACCCTGCGAAGCGCCCCCTGAACCCCGCGAAGTGCGGAGCCCAGGGGGGGGGGGGGGGGGGGGGGGCATTTTTGACTGGTTTAGCTGGACCCATGGGTGGCAAAAAATAGCAGTGAATTAAGTTAGGTACTTAAATTGTAAATATCAATCATGTTGGTACGATGTGCAGGCTGCCCCGAGTCAATACATATTTATTGACTATACTGAAATATTGACTATACAATTCACTATATATATATATATATATACGAGGGGGGGGCAAGAAAAAAGCTGCCGTACCGCACCTTCGCTTCGGATAGAGCCTATCCTCAAACTATATAAAAAAAAAATTGAGCCAAAAATAAAGTTGTACAAAAGTTAGAGGGGTCCAAAGTTTTTTTCAACCAAAGCGGCCCAAATCTTAACTTCGCGACAAATCACGTTTGGATAACCCCATGAAAGTTGTAAGAGCATAACTGAAATGGGCTTTGAAAGATCTTTCGAATGACCCCCATTTTAGGGGGGGTAGGGTGAGGTAATTGGGTTTTAGGAGGGGTGGGGTGGGGTGGGGGGGGGGGTAAAAAACTTTTAGCCAACTTTATTTTCCCCCTCTTTTTGTATGAAACGTCCACAATTCCAACTCCCGTCTGAATCGGACACCATATCGAAGGTGCGGTCCAAAATCTGTCTTTCTGCCCCCCCCCCTGTATATATATATATATTAAGAAATCATGGTCGTGGTCGTGGTCGTGGTGGTGTCATCATCGCGTACCCACGTGCCATGGGCGTGCGAAGTGTAACCGACTTGCAACCGACTTTCCGTACACCCAAGTCTTTGCCCAGCAAAATTTTCAGTGACCGAAACAGCAGATGCGCTAAGCTATGCGCGCGCTCATTTCATGTCCACAACTGCCTCCCATACGGTGACTGCAATGAATTGCAATGAAATGAGTGAGGAGATCCTCTCCTCGGAGGTCATTTGCTGACCTTCGAGCAGAGAATCGGAATAATAGTTTTCAGTGTATTGCTTCTTCACGGAGCGACCTGCGGCTCATGCTCCAGAACTTTCACTTCGGCTCATGATTCGGCTGGCCCTTGACTTTCACTTGGCTTGCGCATGCGCACTTGATTCTTCATCTTAGCATTACGTTCGTCATCTCATTATGCTTTCACATCGCCTGATTCGCAATCACATCGCCTGATTCGTGATTGGAGGTAGTTGACTTCCATTATCCAGCCTTTCTGCAGGCTTTATTGATACATTCATCTTGCTGCGAGCTAAGACACTCGCACGGCTCATGGTATCTCTGCACGATCTAAGCCCCTGCAACCCTGTGTCGTTCTTCCGACTTCCTTCTTGCTGCGTGCTCCTTGCACCGCGTGCAATACCTCTTCAAGATTACCCCCCCCACACACACCCCACACCACTCCCTGCAACCCTGCAACAATAAGGTTATTTTTGCGCTGAGCTGTAGCGAGTGCGTGATAGAGTTGACCGAACGAAGGTCCTTTCGGGAAACAGCTTGCACGCCCAACCAGGTATCTATGCACGAAGAGGAAGCTACAGGTAAGCAGCTTTGCTCTCGCGCAATTCCGATGTTTCAAGCTGAGGCTGAAGCTGGGCAGACGTTCGTTTGCAACTTCCAAAAGTCTTCGCATTTCCGCGTCGTCTGACGAAGCGTCCGAACGTCTGCGCAATTTCGAACTCAGCTGGAAACATCATAATGGCTTCTGTTAAACCCATCTGCTAAAGTGGCCGAGAGAAGATCAGATTAATGGGAACGGAGAAGCAGGGAAGTACGCGTGTCTTGGCGGGTAAAGGGGTGAGGCAAATTTGAGATTGGGTCTGGTTCGAGGTTTGGGCAGAGTTGGGACTGTGTGTGGGGGGGGGTGTGGGGGTGGGTGGGGGGTGCATGGAGAGGGATTAGTGTGCGGGTAGTTGTTGGTGCTGGGGGGGGGGGGGGGGGGGGGGCAGATGCGTCAGCATTTAAAGTGGGGGAAACATGGTGACTGTGTTTATGAGAGGGGTGGAGGTGAGGACATATGTAGCCCATTCTGTAACCCAGCCCCACGGCACCCTATTATGATTGGGGTGGGGGTGATGTGTGTCTGTGTGGCCACCGGCCACACGGGCTACCGTACTAGTATATATATATACATAGTGAATTGTCTTAGATACTACAATTTAAAAATATAGATCAATAATGTTGGTACAATGTACAGGCTGCCCCGAGTCAACTTAGAGGAGCTGATGGAGTTTAGACTCCCAGAGGCGCTGAATGAAGGATCAGAAGTGGCAGGTGGTGACGGGATGAGCGCTGACTGCGCCATCTGCTACGCCTACTACCTTCCTGACCCCAAGCGCCCCCAGGATCCAGGTGATACCAGCGTGCTTGTTCGGAAATCACAATTTGTTTTTAGTAGCCATATGTATATATATATATATATGTGTATATATGTCAACTTAGTAGCTATATATTTGTATTCCACCAAGCATCCCCACGCCATTTGTTAGGCTAAATTATGAATAAACATAACTCATGTGAAATAGGCTAGGTGATGTGAAAACCCTCTGGGACAGTGACCTGCTGAGAAAGTGAAGTTAGGTTACGTGAAGTATGTGAAGTACTTGAAGTACGTAGGTTGCGCGAAGTAATGACTAGCTGTGACTGTTTTTTGGCGGAGCCCTCCCTTCTGGGGGGGCGAGAGCCCTCATGGTCACCCAATGTCCGTTTGTTTCTAGGTTTGTTTGTGTGGCTGACGTACAACCGAGACAAAGCCTGACACGTCAGCCAACCGTATCGTTACTAACTGGCTTCGGTCCGCTCGATTTCGTTGCCAACACTCTCCGCCAATTCCCCGCATCGCTTGCAAGGCTGCCTAGGACTTATTGCAGTGTCAAGCATAGTTAGTTGTGGTGGTGATGGTGTCAGCAGTGGTGGTAGTGGTGGTAGAGGTAGTGGTGGTGGTGGCGATGGTGTCAGCAGTGGTAGTGGTGGTGACAATGGTGGTGGCAGTGGTGGTGGCCTGTCATGTTGCAGTCTCAAACATAGCTTTTCTTTTTGTTTACGAGGAGCAGCTTCTAGGTAGCTTTACTGACTGACTATTCAGCCAGACCTGACGCTACCTAGTGCACCTTGAAGCTACCATAATTAGCTGTCCAGAACTGCCAAAATACTGGGTTGGGGCACAGTAGCTGGCTCGGGGAGCTGCCTAGAAGCTGCCAAGAAAGGCTGAAAAACAAGCCCTGGTGTCAATGGCTCGTTTTGGGTTTGAATTGGCATGCCGGCAAATGCTGCTATGTATGTGTGTATGTTACAGTCCAGGGGTACGCCAAATAGGCTAAAGGGACTTGCCCAACCGTGACAAGAAGGGCTAATAGAAAAGGATTGATGAACTGAACCCCAAACAATTGTTTTACCGGCTGGGGCCCTGAGTTTGTGCTACAGTGATAATTTAATTATACAATTACCCTCAGAGTATGAATGACATTCTAACATGAATTGCATGTCATTTTCTACTACTCTTCTACTGTCAACCACCATACCATACTAACGCCATTCGAACTGTATCCTCCGGGTTGCTGGTTTGTGACCCGAGACCCACCTCCTGGGGTGACAGTCCTTTCACACACACACAAATGACTTCGTGCTATGACTCAATAAATGGCCAACTCAATGGACAAATGAATTAATGAAAGAATGGCTAACTACACACGTGGCTCGCTGGCCGATGGGTACTCACTCAGTCGCTCACTCGCTAGTCCGCTTACTCACTTACACAACAACAATAGTAACAACAGCAATAACAACAACAACAACAACAACAACAACAACAACAACAACAACAACAACAACACAACAACACAACAACAACAACAACAACACAACAACAACAACAACAACACAACAACAACAACACAACAGTAGCACAACAACAACAACAACAACAACAACAACAACAACAACAACAACAACAACAACAACAACACAACAACACAACACAACAGTAACACAACAATAACAACAACAACAACAACAACAACAACAACAACAACAACAGGATTCACGGTGAAGGTTGTGGGGGGGACTGAAGCTTGCAACCCTAAACCCTTAAACCCTAAACAGGTTTCACGCCAGAGGTCGTGTGTGGTACTGAAGCATGCAGCCGGCCCTTCCACACTCAGTGCTTGGTGGAGTGGCTGAGGGCCTTGAGTGACACCACTGTCTCTTTCAGCACTCTTTTCGGAAAATGCCCTTACTGCGAATCTCCCATTTCAGTCCAGATGCCTTAAACCATAGAGGGCATGAAGAGGTGGAAAAGACACATGAATTATAAATGTTACCTGGTTATTTTGCCAACTCTGGGCTGCTCACCGTCTGCCAATTCCAAGTCCCCCCGTGCGATATCCACGGAAAACAGGGAGCACTCCTAGCGGATTGGACAGTTTAAAGACTTGTCCAGGTCAAGAAAATGCATTTGGAAACCAATATTTTGCTTTTTTGCCACTGGTACATGCAGCAGCTTCTAGGCAGCTCCCTTGCCTTGTCCGTGAGCCAACCCTGAATCTAGCTAGTGCGTCTGAAAGCTGACGTGGCGGGCATTACAATCCAGCTGTAAGCATAGGGCTTGACCCATGAGCGGCCAACGGAGCTGGCTGGAAGCTGCCATGTGTACCCCACAAAAGAAATAATGTTGGAAACAGAGTGGCTTATGAGTCTCATATTTATACTCATCTTCATTATACTCATAAACAGAGTCTCATATTTATAGGGAAAGGCTTAGGTAGTTAATATTAGTGAATGAATAATATTAGTGAATGTTAGATAATATTAGACGGACGAGCCATCTTACCAGAATTTTGAATTTATTTGAAAAACCAATATTATTGTGACACTATAAAAAAAGTAGCTAATATTACTTTTTCAAACTCTAATATTAGTTGCCGTTCCCTACATATATAAAGGGACCGGCATATCATATGATGTTGACCAAAGGTGAGTATGATTTCATATGATATGAGACAAAGTGAATCATATAAGATTGTATATAAATGGTAAGTTTAGCCTTGTCAGACTGCCGGCATCATATGATATCAAATGGTGACATGTTATCATATTGCCGTTCCCTACATATATATAGGGAACGGCAAATCATATGATGTTGACCAAAGACGAGTATGCTATCATATGATATCATACATAAATCATATGATTTAATATCATATGATATGATGCCCCAGGCCAAAGTTACCTAGTCAGACCGCCAGCATCAAATGATATACTGACCCCTACATATATATCCTTGTAGTACCAATCGATTTTAGTTTTGGGGGGCCCACCCTTAACGCGACGGGACTTGTACCCTGGGGGACGGTGGATTAGATTTGTGTAGCCCTGAGGTAACCAAGTAGGCTTAAGGGACTTGTCCAACCTTGCAAACAGGAAAGGCAGTTTAAAATACAAGCACTGGTGAAGGGTGTGTTAGTTGATCTCACTCGAAATAATAGATTGTATTGTTACATGGTTTTTGAGCCAACTCTGGACTGCTCACTGTATTCTTATTCCAAGCCCCCACCACCACCACCACCACCACCACACACACACACACCACACACCCGTGTGATACCCACAGAAACCAGGGAGCATACTACCGATAAGCAGATACCCAGCCTGGGTGTGTGTGTGTGTGGGGGGGGGGGGGGGGGGGGGGGGGGGGGGGGGATAGATGACCAGGCGTGACAGACGACTTGACGAGTATATGATGATGATGATGATGATTGCAATGTTCCTGGTGCCCTGCTGGGCTCCAAATGTGCCCACGGGTTGAGGGATTCAAGGGAGTCATTATAAGATAATGAATCAATTGTAGTTGAACTTGAACTTGGTTACATGGCTCCAGCCAGCAATTTGGCTCGTCGCCGTCTTCGGCAGCAAAATTAATTACCGTAAATGTAATCGTGATCAAAACATGTATAATTACCGTAAATGTAATCGTGATCAAAACATGTACCGTAAATGTAATCGTGATCAAAACAATTATAATTGTAATAGATGGATAAGTAAATATATGGGGGTTGCTGCTGATCCTTTATAATTGGGACCATGTGCTCCAATACCGGTATGTATGTACAACAATGTGATGTGGATTTGATTTTAAGTGTGTAAGGATTTTCATTCCAGGAGATGGGAGTGTGGGACCTCATGTTCTTAAGTCCCCCTTGTCTCCGTCAAGCTGCAGGCAAATTTGGAGTCCAGTAGGGCACCAGGAAAAATGTAATCTGCAGCGGCAGCACTATTGTTTTCTGGGGGGGTGCTGCATGTTTTGTCATATATAGCCTCGAGTTGGGATTGCTCGGAAAGTTAAATGGATGCGTCAAGTGTCTGATCCTTTTATGTATTTAAGTCGAGGTCTGTTTTCAGGGTGGGGGACATGGGACCCCCACCACCAACATGCTCCCCCCCCCCATCCCCCAAGATATACACACACCACAATAGCGTAAGATTATCCATGATCGATTGCAGAAACTGGAAATACTCGTCATCGGGAAAGAAGATCGCATTGAACGTTGGTTTTTCATTTTAATCGATTATGTGTTGCTGCCGGAGACAGCGAGCAGCCTTAAAGACTAGAGCCCTGTAAGGCTGTAACCAAGTTGAAGCTCACACATGTTGGCGTAATGGCGATGCAGCAGAATTGCTGGTTGGAGCTATACAACTAACTTCAAGCTCAAGTTACAGCAGAAGACAGCAACCAGCCCTAAGGATGGTGTCTGGAGGCACCATACCAAGTAAGAGTCAAAGCAGTTGTATTACTCCACAAATGTACTCCTCATCAGATTTTGGTGGTTTGCCCCAGTGCAAGCGAACGGACTGGCACCCCTCAACAACATAATAAGGCGTACCATTTAGTTATACACAGTCCAAGTTAACTCAAAACAAAACATAACCAGGGTAGGACAATGACCTTCCTGAGATTGGCTGGCCATACCGGAACTCTGTTTTTACCCATCCGGCCCACTTTTTAGGCCATTTTTGAATACCGCACTTTTTATCCCCCCCCCCCCCCCCCCCCCCCCAAAAAAAGCTCCGGTTTTGACAGCACTTTTGTTTTTTACCTTCCGGTTTTTCCCCCCACTTTGAGGGCACAGCTAGGGGCATGTTTTACGAAAAAACGAAGTTGAGTGTTGCAATACATATGAGATATGAAGATAACTAGAATCAGCAACTTGGAGCCTTGGGTTGGGTGCAAACCTTGTAACAGTCCCTTAAGGAAAGGGTCCGCTTCATCGTCATTCATCAGGGGAGGCATGCCAGCAATGTCAGTTCAAATTTCTGTGGCGAATCGAGCCCTAACAGGGCAAGTTTAAAAGGGAGGGAAGTGCTTTCATCTCCTTCTTCCAAAAGGGCAGGTGTTGGGAAGGTCAAGGAAGACGAAGTTTCAACTGTTCAGAAACTCATGGGCACCACTCACCATGAAAGCTACACGGCTACTCAGCTACAAAGCTGAGTCGGATACCGGAAACCCTGGTCGGATTTCGGTCGGTCTGACCGGAACTCGCCCTCAGAATTGGTCGGTGCTTACTGGAAAGGACTCCCAAGAAAGTTCCGGGCTAACCGACAATGGGCTCCGGTATACCGACCATCAAATACCCCAATACCGATCGGTTTGTTATACCCTGAACATAATTCCACTCACAGACGGTGAGCAGCCAGAAAGCTGGCAGATTGTGATCAGGGTACTTCAGGAGTACCCCCAGCTCTGCTGCCTGAGACGCAACCAATTGCATAGCCTAGACGCAACGGACCCTTCGTCGCAGGACGCAACGCCCTGAACAACCCTGGAGTTTGCCTCTTCAGCAGTTTGGTATGCTCCCCGAGTGTCTGATTTCCGTGGGTATCGCACGGGGGGACTTGGGGAGCATACCTAACTGTGATATTGCAACCCATGGGGTTAAAAAACCCTACTCTTGAAGTACCAGCTTCATTTATTTTTACTTCAAGATTGGATTTTCTTTTAAAAAGTGTTTGCCATGGTTGTTATTTGAAACTTTATATTCTTTACATATAGTTAGAATTAACCCTTTAATTCCACCTAAACAGCCAATTCGTTTTGCAATGGCAAGTGGACGTCGGTAATTTGATTTTTCAAAGAAGCTGAAGTGAACGGCAGTTGTAACTACAGCAACCCCAAGGTTATAGCTAGCTTTAGTACAACTGAACTATATGCTGGCAACCCCTCCAAGTCATGGGCTAATGTCCAATAGTTTGCTCGTCCAGAACTTCACAACTGTTTCCAGTTGCAATTGCCCAATGTAAGGTAAGGGGTATCACTTGGGCAGCACCATCCTTCATGGTGATGCTGTCTTCCAAGAGCTTGCATGTCCAGTGCTTCAAGACTTGTTCCAGGTGCAATTGCCTGATGGAAGGGCCAGGGGTATTACTTGGGCAGCACCACCCTAGATGGTGATGCTGTCTTCCAAAAGCTTGCATGTCCAGTGCTTCAAGACTTGTTCCAGGTGCAATTGCCTGATGGAAGGGCCAGGGGTATTACTTGGGCAGCTCCACCCTAGATGGTGATGCTGTCTTCCAAAAGCTTGCATGTCCAGTGCTTCAAGACTTGTTCCAGGTGCAATTGCCTGATGGAAGGGCCAGGGGTATTACTTGGGCAGCGCTACCCTAGATGGTGATGCGAGCGTCCAAGAGGGTGCACGTCCAGTGCCTCACAACTGTTTCCTGTTGCGATTGTCTGATGGGGGCCCAGGGGTGTCACTTGGGTAGCACCATCCTAAATGATGATGCTGTCTTCCAAGAGTTTGCGTGTCCAGTGCTTCAAAACTTGCTCCAGGTGTAATTGCCTAATGGAGGGCCAGGTGTGTCATTTGGGCAGCACCATCCTACATGATGATGCTGTCTTCCAAGAATTTGCACGTCCAGATCTTCCCAATTTGTTCCTGTTTCAATTGCCTAATAGAGCACCAGTGGTATCACTTGGGCAGCACCATCCTACATGATGATGCTAACGTCCAAGAGCTTGCATGTCCAGTGCTTCACAACTTGTTCCAGTTGCAATTGCCCTTCACTGCAAATTGAGGGGTCTTCGGCACCCTTTTGGCACCCCTCTCATCATAATGAACCCCTTCAAGCAAAATAAAAGGATGCCGATGACCCCACAAATTAGCAGTGCTTCCTGTCCCAGGCCCAATGGAGGGTCAGGCATGTCACTAAGGCAGCAACATCCTACATGATGATTCTAACCTCTAAATGATGATACTAAAATCTAAATGATGATACTACTTTCTAAATGATGATTCTAACGCTAGGGCACACCATGCTGGGGTGTCGCCCCCCCTCTTATACTATCGTCTGAAGAGGATGAGCTATTGGGACGGACTGGACCTGTATCACCACTCCCTGATTCATCCCCTGTTAATAATCTCATAGGAGTTGGCTTACCCTCCACACTCACACCACCTGGCTGGGTGTTGTAACAAGACTCCGTTGCTGTGCTCTGATCATCAGACCTGGGCTGTGACCAGACTCCTGCCTGGGTGCTCTGATCATCAGACCGGTGATGTGACCAGACACCTGCTTGGGTGCCATGACCATCAGCCGTAGTACCTATGTGTACTGCCACAGATGAAGCCTTGCCCCCCAAGGAGTCCCTGCCGTCGGAGTCAGAGTCTTCAACGGAGCTTGAATCATTGTGATCAACAATGTAGCGGCAGGCTTTCAAATGTCTTTTGTAGTTCTCCGGGAGGTGGGCAAACAAGAAGTTCCCGCTTGTGTAACCCATTACGATGGCCACAAAGAAACCGATGTTGAAGGTCATCGCTATAAGCATGCAGAAGTAGTCGAGCGTGACCGCAGGGGCTGCATGCGAGCAAGAGATGGGTGTTAGTTTGTATGGGTTGGATTGTGCGGGTAAGACTGCAGTTCGCAGGGAGGTGGGCAACGAAGAAGTTGCCGCTGGTGTATTGGATGGGTCAGATTGTACGGGTTACATTGTACGGGTTGGATTGTACGGGTCAGATTGTACGGATTGGATTGGATGGGTCAGATTGTATGGGTTACATTGTACGGGTCAGATGTTACGGGTTGCACTGTACCGGTTACCATAAACTACATCCATCTCACCTGTAAATGCCGCAGCTTTCAAACATTCCCTCCCTTGCGACCAAGAGGCAAACATCCAGAATGGGCGCGCCGCCTCTGCGTGGGCTTCCACTGGGTTAATGCTTTTACTGTCCGAGCTCCAGCAGTGCAGCTTTTCCTCCCAAGAGATGGAGAAGAGCCCTCTCAAGCTCTTCAAGGTCACTGACATAAGGGCCATGAAGAAGATGGCAATGACGGCACCAGCATATTCACCTGCGTTTGTCATTTGTGCGTTTGTCATTTGTGCATTTGCCATTTGTGCATGTGCATTCGCAAAGTGTTATTAAGTCAGTGTTATGTTGTTTTTTGTTTTGATTGCATGGTCTATCAGCCTACAGGCTGCTCACCATCTGCGGGCGCTGTAAACATGCATAGTTTAGACAATACTACACCAGTCCTGGGCAAAGAATGCAATCACACAGGGGAAGGCAGTGCCAATGGTGCTTCTAGCCTTTTCCCCGCATCGCCCTTCTGCCCAATTCCCCCCCCCCCCCCCCCCCCCCCCGCCCCTCCCCCCCACACACCACCTACCACACTCAAACCAGTCTAACACCCCAAGCTCCCCCCCCCCCCCCCCCCCCCCCCCCCCCATCAACTACCCCCTCTCCCATCACCCCCATCCATCACCCTCAAGCCCCCCCCCCCCCCCCACACACACACACACACACCTCCCCCCCCCCCCCCCACACACACCTCCAACCACCCCAAAGCCCTGATGCTCGTACCTTCAGTTTCAGGGACCCAACTTTTAAAGAGGATGACCTCCTCAAAGCGCGAGTGAAAATAATTTAGCATGGATGGCAATCTTTCCCCCAGCAGGCTGTGCGCACTTCCCAGCCCATCCAAGCCGCTGTCTGTTGCCCCTCCACCAACACGGGCACTAGCTCCTCCACAGTACCTGGTGGTGGCACAGCAAGAAGCACAGTGATGTCACGAGTGCAATGAGCGAGCGTGAATACAACAAGCACAGTGCTGTCAAGTGAGCAATCAAAGACTGTGAATGTAACGAGTGCATGTATACAGTGATCCCCCATCACCGTTACTGGCTCATTGGCTGTACCTGATGGTGGCGCAGCAACAAGCACAGTGATGTTGCATGTTCAATGAGAAAGTGTGAATGTAGCAAGTGCATGCACACCGGAAATCACTGTGCTGCACTAGCTTGTGATTTAGCTCCTAGTACCCCCGGTGGTGGCGGACTAACAAGCAGATAGATATCATTCCATGATTTCACATGCCACTCACGCCACTCACATCAGCATATCATTGCCATGTGTGTGATTGCAATTGTCACTTGTAAAATATTTAGATGGCATGACCAACTCACCAAGCCAGGTCACCCTTGCTGTCACCGTTTGCCGCGCACCAGTCGTAGTAATTCTCACATCCGCGCATCGGCATCTCAGTACACATGGCTGCCAACGTAGCCACAGGGTCAGAACAGCTCATCTGCATGCAAGAAACAGGAATGGGTTGGGTTGGGATGGGTTGGGATGGGTTGGGTTGGGATGGGTTGGGTTGGGATGGGTTGGGTTGGGATGGGTTGGGATGGGTTGGGATGGGTTGGGATGGGTTGGGTTGGGTTGGGAAGGGATGGAATGGGTTGGGTTGGGTTAGGTTGGGTTGGGTAGGGATGGTTTGGTTTGGTTTGGTCTGGTCTGGTCAAGGGCGTGTGTGTGTTTGTGTGCGAGTTTGTTCTTGTATGTGTGTGCGTGTGTGTAAGTGAATTAGAAGGGATTCAACACGAGGAAGCACGGTTGGACACTCATCCATCTCATCCATCTCATCCCATGCATTTATGCACAGCCCAACTGTCCACCCAGGCATCCGTCAATTGACCGTGTCATCAGATATTAATATATTGACAAATAACAATATCAGAAGGTCCTTACTTACCTAGATCCTCCTAGAATACTAAAATATAATTTTCCAGATGCACACTTCAAGTCCAGCCATTCAGGCATAGGACCTTACCGAGTCAAAACAACAAACCAGACAGACACCCATTCAGCCAAACAAACGGACGTAGAATCTTACCGAGTCAAACAAACAAGACAGACACCCAAACAAACAGACATAGAACATTCCCGAAATCCCGAGTCAAACAAACCAGACAGACAGCCAAACAAATAGAAATAGAACATTCCCGAAATCCTGAGTCAAACAAACTAGACAGACAGCCAACCAATAGGATCTTACCGAGTCGCAGGATTCACACTGCATCATGCTCATGGCAGTACAGACTTGCTGGATGTTGGTCATGGCACCAGCCCAGGAGGGGGTTCTGCAACACAGAAGAGCAGAGGGGTAAGACTTGTGACAAGAGGATCTAGTATTCCAAGTTTACAGAAGAGAGAAGAGAGAAGAGAGAAGAGGGAAGAGGGAAGAGGGAAGAGGGAAGAGGGATGAGGATGAGTAACACATTCTACAGGAGTGCCAGCAGCCACAGAAGAGCAGCGAAAAGTCAAATGTGATTGACAGTCAACTGATTGGTGTGATTAAACGTGGTTAAATGTCTACTGCTTGCATGGGCTAGTAGCCGTACTGCTCACATGGGCTTGAAGCCGCATGATTTTCTCTACATGACTACGCCATACATACCTGGGAATGGGCGGTTGCTTGGTGCATTGCTGCACTCTGCTCATCGAAGAGCAAAGAGCATTGTAGTTCTCACAGCCTGGAATATTTGCTGAGGCTACACACAGTGTTGCTAGGAGAGAGAAAGGTTCACAAGGAGAGCCGGCCAAATCACCAGCCTACATCAGGGGGGAGGGTGTGTGTGTGTGTGGGGGGGTAAAGTTAGAAATGAATTAGACTGTTAGCCGCTGATGATGATGGGCATCAGGGATTTTCTTTTCAGCTACGAGCTGCAGCTTCTAGGCAGCTCCCAAGACTCGTTATTGGGCTAACCTGGCGCAACCTCCTGCACCTTGGAAGCTAACACAATCAGCCGTCCAGAATTGCTGAAAGATTTGGGCAGATCCCTGTGGCTGGCTGAGGGAGCTGCCTAGAAGCTGCTAGGAGACGCTGAAAAGAAAAACCCTGATGGGAATCTGCCCAAAACACGTCTGGTCCTTGTATCTCTATCGTTAGCTTCCACCTTCATTACCCACACATCCACACATATACCCCCCCCCCCCCCCCACCACCACACACACACACACGCCCCCACACATACCCAGGCTTGAAACCAGTGTGATAGTTGAACACTTCTCCCACCCCACAACCCCTCAAGTCCTGCATTATATGCAGCATGTCATGCGTCCACTGAGATTTCTCTCTCTCTATATATATATATATTGAAGTAGGAGCCGAGACAAGCATGGGGGTCTGTGTTGCCGGTACCACTTATGCACACCATCTTGAAATGTACACCCCATCTTCAGGACAGATGTTTTTATCAGGGCCCTAGTGTTGATGCTCACCTTGCATGACTGCCATAAGCTGCACCCAGGCATAGCAGGCCTAGCAGTACAGGCAGTACTAATGTCTGCCTTGGCCTGCGGGCCAGGATACTCGAACGAAGCGCAGGCAGAGGATGAGGGATTCGATATGCATTGCTCGGGACTCGTCTGCCCTTGCGCAGAGGACATCGCGGCAAGTCCAAGACATAGCAACAGCAGATGGGAAGAGAAGAACTCCCCCATTAGAGTAACGTAGTGGGGCGATTGGGAGCGAGAAGCGCCAAACTTTAATAGAGCATACTCGCGAGAATCACTGTTGCCGAGAGGAAAAGACAGAGCACGCGGCAGTCATATCAGCTAACAGGCGAACCGAAACCAGACTTGATATTTGGGTAGAAGCAGACGAATGACGGATGCAAACTTCAATTGTTAAGGTCGATGCGGATGTTTGCAGATGTTTCAAGAGTAGCACACGATTTCCATCGCTGGACAGAAGGGAATAGGACCGAATGGAACTGGGAATGGGAATAGGACAGGTAGGATCTGGACTGGGAATAGGACAGGGGCGCCTGCAGGCGGGATCTGCGGTTAGATACACTTCTGGATACACTTGAGATGTGTGAGATCAGGTGTGAGATGGTGGGTTGGCACCCAGGGGCACCCAAGCGCGCTCGCGAGCGTCCCCAGCTTCCCGTCGTCTTCCCTCGCGCACGGACGTACGAATTCCGCAACTGGTACGGTTTACTGCAGGGCAGGGACGGGACTGCACCCCCTGGACTGCCCCCCCCCCCCGCCCTGGGCCCCCGCCCGCCCCGGGGGGGAGTCCCCGGGGGGAGTCCGGGGGAGTCCGAGGACTGTCGGGGCCTCTCTGGTCGGGGCTTCTTGCCGCAAATGAGCGTAAAACAGCGCTCCCCCCTGGCTCGGACCAGGCTCGGGCCATCCCCCGGGGCATGCCTCCAGTCCGCACCCACGACTTCACAAGTCCTCTTCCTTCCTGGATCCTGGAATTTTCAACACATCGCTCGTGAAGCTTACCCAATCAATTTATTCGAAGGGCAACATCCATCCCCATGTGGGCCCATACAGGTGGGAACGTCGTCGTCGTCAGTGACGTCAGCCAGCTCAGTTTGCAGGCTATCCACAGTCTACGCGCAAGCACACGGCTGGCCATGGACTGTGAGGGGGTCAAGCTGTGTCGTGAAGGCGAGATATGCCTGGTCCAGCTCGCCTCCCCAGAAGGTATCTGCTTCTTATTCGACGTGGACAAGAAAGTCCGTACCCAGGGGGTAATCGAACTTCTCAAGGAGCTCCTGGAGTCTCCTAACATCATCAAGGTTGTCCACTCCTGTGGAATGGACTCGGACGCACTGTGGTACCTCCTTGGGATCCGCCTGACCGCCGTGCATGACACGCAAGCGTGGGACGACGTGATAAGTGGGTCGACTGTGAAAAACAATCTCAATAACACGCTGTTGTCGTTCGGTTGCGCTCCCAATCCTGTGCGGAACAGCGACGCGTACAGGATCAACAACGGTAAGCCTTTCCCACCTGCCCACCATGGTCGTGTTTTTTCTTTACTTTATTGAAAGAATTTCAACTCAGGAAGTGAGACCCCTCAGGAAGTTACTCTTGACTTCATGACCCGTATGGTACGTGTATGTTATTACAGTCCAGGGGTAGCCAAATAGGCCAAAGAGACTTGCCTAACCATGATACGGTATCAGGAGGGGCTAACACTGAAAAACAACTGATAAACTGAACCCCAAACAATGGTGTTACCTATTTTATTGAGGCCCTGAGTTCGTGCTACAGTGATAATTTAAATACATGGTAGTTGTTTTCATTCATGTCCAACCCTTAGCAGTCGTCCCAACTTGCAGCATTCTGGGCAACTCGGCCACTTCAACCTTGGATGATCGAATGGGCATCTGGGGATGTGCACAGCCTGCTTGAGCTCCAAGAAAAGCAGTGCCTTGCCTTGGCGTGGGACAAGCATCAGCGCTACAACTGTGAGCAAGCCTCCAACAACAACGCTGATTCTTGTTGCAGGGTAACGGGGAAGGTCATCATCCGGGCAGATAGCATAGGCCAATTAATTGGCCCAGGTGGCAGTAATTTGCGCCAACTGGAGAAGAGCACAGGTTCATTTTTCCAGGGCCTTCACTCTGGAGACTTCCTTGTGTATGCAAAAGACCAGCAGGCACTGGAGGCTACAATACAGGACCTCAGTCCATACTGCTAAAAAATATCAATATGCTGAAGAAGGTTGACTTCAAGTGCTGAGAAAACACGTCTAGCCGACTAAGATGGAGATGGGTAACCATAGGGTAAAGACTAACTAAATAACTAACATCTCTAACTGACACGACTGGGCAGCGGTACACATACGAATCCTGCCAGGAGACAAATCCTTCATTGCGGTATCTCCGGAGTATCTACAGCAGAGATGTCCGCACATTTAGTGAGGAAACGTTGGAAGCTGGTTAGTGCGCCTACTCTTTTGTAGAAGTGGCAACGCTATGTAAGCTAAATGCTCGGTGTCACTGATTTCTGTAGGGAGACCCACCTACTTCGGTGAAATTCCTTTCACAACTAAGCAAAATAAAAAGATAGATCTGAAGGAACAGGGCTACATCAGATTTGATCAATTCACTGATGAAGAGTTCAAGCAATACAAATAGTTGCAGCCCAACTTCAATCCTGAAGGCTCTAGAGGAAGGGAAGAAGGCACTCTTCAAGATATCTACTCTCTACGTGAATGGCACCTCTCTACCGCCCCTCCATGGGTAGCGACTTAGGTACATCAGGCGTACTGCCGGGCGAGCAAAACAGATGCGTAAAATGGGTACGCAAATCGGATGAGCAAAATGGGCACGCTGGGGGATCTAAGGGTTCGCCTGCAAAATTGCATTTGGACCCACCAACTTACGTTTGCAAACGGCAGGCAGCTCACTAACCTATTAAAGGCTGTCACCTCTTCTTCGAGGCAGATTTCAGAGAAGTTGTTTTTTCAGTTACGTCACCTCATCTTCCAGGCAGATTTACGTCAACCTGCCCCCCGAACCAGGTGACGTTTGGATCGGGCAGACCAGACACCTCGAAGGAGACTGCCTAGTCACAGCTGGGGGTTGCACAGCCCCAGTTTATGAAGCAACGGCGCAACTGTGGACCAAAGCGCGGTACACAAGAAAATCATTCAATTTGGAGATATCCCCCTTGCAAGGTGGAGCCAATTTGGAGACATCCCCCTTGCAAGGTGGAGCCAATTAGAGGGACACCCCAGGAAGGTGTAGTCCACTTGGAAACAATTTGACAGCTTTGGGGGTGGAGCTAGAATTTGCAGTAGAACATCTTGGAGGAGTGTAGTCTTTATAGAAGTCTGGACACCTTTAAGGTGGGGTAAGTTAAAAGGTTATCCTTGTGAAGGTGCAGTCCACTTGGAAGCAGTGGGACACCTTTAATGGTGGAGCTAGATTGTACGGTTGGACACCCTGAGAGTTGTAGTTTTTTATGGACACCATTGAAGGTGGGGCCTGTTATGGACCACTTTTAAAGGTGCAGCAAAGTACAGATTGGACACCTTGTTAATATGTAGTGCTCTTGAAAACAGTTGGATATCTTAAATGGTGCAGCCAGATCTTGCATTAGGACACCTTTGAGAGGTGTGGTCCTGTTAGAAGTCTATGGACACCTTGAAGGTATGTCCAGTTAGAGGGATACCCTGTGAAGGGGAAGTCATGTTGGGAGAAGTTGGACACCTTTAATGGTGGAGCCATAATTTGCAGTAGGACACCTTAGAAGAGGTGAAGTCCGGTTAGAAGTCTATGGGCGTCTTTAAGGTGGAGCTGCTTAGAAGGACACCATGAAGGTGTAGTCCTATTGGGAGCAGTTGGACATGTTTATTGGATTTTACAGTCTGACACCTTGGAGAGTTGTAGTACTGTTCAAAGCTTTTGGACACCATTAGTGGTGGAGCCAGAATTTGCAGTGGGACACTTTGTGGGGGTATAGCCCTGTTATATGTTGTCAAAGGCCGGTAAGGTGGGGCGAGTTAGAACGACACTGTGTGAGGACGTGGTGCAAGTTGCTGTGCACCATTAGTGGGACATAGGTGTTGCTAGGTTCGCAAGAGTAGCCTACCCTGCCAAAGGTATGTTGGGGAATCAAGAGAGCATGAAATTGAAATTGTTACATCCGAGTAATGTGCCACTCTCAGAACATGAAGTTAAGGACACCACTGCGTAAGCCGGAACTGGCAGTAGTCACCATAAGAGTGCATGAAGTAATAAGCACTGTGCGTGCTTGAATGAGTTGAATTTGTCAGAATTGTGCGTCTTGAATGAGATGAACTGATCAGCACTGTGAGTGCTTGAATTAGGTGAATTGATCAGCACTGTGAGTGCTTGACTATTTGGACTTGATCAGCACTGTGAGTGCTTGAATATATGGACTTGATCAGAACTGTGAGTGCTCAAATGAGTTGGACTGCTCAGCACAGTGAGTGCTAGAATAATTTGAATTGACAAGCACGGTGAGTGCTTCAAGTTACCAGAACTAGTTCCCTTTTACTTCATGAGCACTGTGCGCTGTAAACATCAGTGGTATCAGCACGAAGTTACCCACAAGTAGAAGAACAGGACCCGGGTTGCCTAACAGAAAAAAGGCTGCAGAGGTGCACTGACAGCCAAGTGGCATTGGCCACCGCCATGGATGTGGGTGCCGGGTACGTACATCCCCCTATGTGAGAGACATAAGGACCAGGTGCTTCAACCTAGGCGTAGATCTGGAGATCATAAGGAGACCCAAGGACCACCCTAAGCAGCAGATTGCGGATGACTGGTCCAAAGTAGGGGACAAGTCAGACTGGGCCCTCCACCAGGGAGTTTCAATGCTATAGTTGTTACACGTTAGTTAACTGAAGAGAAGATGATTAAGAGCGCAACGAGTGCGACTATATAGAAGACGAGAGTCTGCAGGGAGATCCTGCAGACCCGTGCAGGCCATGGCTAGCCTATGGCCTGGCGGCAGGCAACTCGGGACTTGGAGGTACCAGGAGCCGGTATGCATTGCGCTGACTCACTGTCCGACGTATCGGACAATAACATCCCCCCAAATTCAAGGTATTCTTGAGCTCAAGAATCCCTGGAATTAACTGAGGGGCATAAGAAAATAATAATAATGTAAAGGCTGGTAAAACTTTAAGAGAGGCTGCTAATTGCTGATATGAAGGACTGTAAATAATACATTATTCAGGACAGGATTCAAAGGGGTAAGGCACATTAGCAGAGGTCTTCATAGTAATGTCAGACTACTGGGGTAGCTGCCCTTGAAGGGAAACTGCAAGGAGCAGCAGACTAGATTGCAGGGAAGCTGCTAGGAAGCTAGGAGGAAACTGCAGATAGGCTGCAGGCTAAGTTGCAGGGAAGCTGCTAGGAAACTGGGGGAAGATGCAGATAGGCTGCAGGCTAGGCTGCAGGGAAGCTGGAAGGAAACCGCAGATAGGCTGCAGGCTAAGTAGCAGTGATGCTGCTGGGAAGGGAGAAAGAAGCTGCGGAATTGCAAGCTTGCTTGGTTACGAGAAGAGTGCATGATACGAGATAGGAGAATAAGTTTAGACAAGATGTCTGTGCTAGTCCCCCCATAATTTGGGAGCATCCTAAATTAGATTGTTGCAGGAATATTGCAGTAAGCATGAGGGAATCTAAACGGTCAAAAAAGATATCAGTACATGAGGCAGTACAAATTGTAATCCTAGAGTGTTCATGGCTAAAACAGTTAGTGCAAGAAACTATAGGGGCATAGTTAGGTGCCAGATGCTGGGTATCCATCAAGCTCCAGCTGCTGTGGATCTTTCCTAGAAGAGTGGAAAAATATCTCTTAGACGTCCTAGGGGTGTCCAGCATGTTGATGAGCCAAAAGTCCATTGGGTTCCAGTGCATGCTGAGGTTGTTGACACAGATTACTTTCCCTCTAGGGTACATACAGCGGATGGGATCCATGAGCATCTTGGGCCAGGTATTCAGGACTCTTGCATGTGCTTGGACCATAGCTGCTTGCAGGCAGATGGCCCACTGGAGGGTGGGCCTTTCGGCTGTACAGATGGTGGGGTAGGAGTGGACCATGTGCTGCAGTCTGTTGATGTGCTTGAGGATGGGTCCACAGACTGAGGAAGGACTGCTGTGCATCTGTATGCTGGGGAATTTGTGCTGCTCAGATGCTAGCAGGGTAGGGAACTGGCGGATGAGGTTGGGGACAGGCTGTCTTGGTCTGATGCTAAATGCTCTAAGGGAGGAAGGAGAGTTGTTGAGGGTGGTCAGTAGAGTTCCAAACCTGGTTCTGGAGAGACCAGAGTTGTTAAGGAATTGGACTGGGTAGGTGTTCATGTTGACATGAGTGAGGGGCTGATCAGGGGAGGGGGAAGTAGCTGAGGGAATCCACTGGTCAAATCTTAGGGCTTGTGAAAGCTCAGACGGGGTGCAGGAGCCTTGTCCATCTATAGGGCATGGGACATCTTCATATGCAGTCCTGGCTTGGTCTAGCATGAGGTCCATCTCTATTCTGGCTTGTGCTTCTGTCAGGTCACAGAGGTCATCAAAGGGGACAGTGGGAAGTTGCTGGACATAGGTGGTAGAGTAGGCAGGATCTGGGATGAAGTCATGTGAGAAAGTGGTGTAGAAATCGTCTTGATGTGGCTGTTGGTGTGATGTGAATTCTCCCCCATTGTCTGACTGGAGCAGGGATGGTGGACAGACTTGGTCAAGGTAAGGCAAGTCATCATCATCATTGCCAATGGCCAGGCCTGGGAGGCTACCAGAGCTGTTGTCATTGCTGGCAGCAGGACTGAGAGGGGAAACGGAGTAGCTGCCGGCAAAGTCATCATTGTACTGCACGGCAGATTGGGTGATCATCATGAGGGCCACAGGGGAGGGGGGGCATGTGAGAAGGCAGGTAGATGAGGGAGTGGAGATAGGGAGGGGGGGAGGGGAGGAAGGGGTCTTAGGAGTTCTAGTGAAGTAGAGACCATGCCTTTTGGGGCAGGAGAGGAGCATCTTGGTCCCCTTAATGGAAGGGATGGAGATAGTTGCAGCAGCAATGGGCATGTGAACTTGGAGATTTGGAGAGAGCTTGTGTGCTGCATTCATGCTGATGATGTTGGCTGTTGTCATGGGAGGAGCCAAGAGGACATCGTTGAGGATGATCAGGGAGCCTCTATGACCTTTGATGTGAGCTTTTCCCTTCTGGAGGCAGAGGAGAGGAGGTGCTCCAAGATCAGCCAATTGCAGGCTAACAGGCTGGGGGAGATCCTGAATGTCATGTCATACAAGTTGGAGGGGTTACTGGTGCAGTGGGAATGGGCTGCACAGTCTAAGAGCCACTCTTTCTGGAGGGCTGTCTGGTAGGAGTCATCAGTGTCACTGTCATCATTAGTGGCACTGTTAGCATGGCCCTCATCACAGTTATCATCATCATCACTGGCATCATCATCATCACTGGCATCATCACAGTTATCATGGCCCTCATCACAGTTATCATCATCATCACAGTTATCATCATCATCACTGGCATCATCACAGGTATCATGGCCCTCATCATCAGTGGCACTGTTAGCATGGCCCTCATCACAGTTATCATCATCATCACTGGCATCATCACAGTTAGCATGGCCCTCATCACAGTTATCATCATCATCACTGGCATCATCACAGTTATCATCATCATCAATGGCATCATCACTGGAGATAAGTTCTGGCATGGCATCATAGGAGGTACTGTCATCCAACTCTATTAGGCAGGCATCTTCATCACTCATGTGGCCAAAGAAAGCTTTGTCATCCAAAGAAGCAGGCAGGGACAGGGATGTGGACTTGCCTCTTGGTGAATCAGCATAGTGAAGTGGCTAGGAGCCATCAATCATTGCCAGAGCCATGAAGTTATGCTCCTCCTCATTGTCCGTGGTAGACTGGGAAGTGGAGCATTCACCATCAGCAACATGTGCATGTCTGCTCTTGTCACGGCGGCTGTAGGTCTTGGGGTCCTTCTTGGAGCTTATGGTGTCCCTCTTAGGAGACTTGGACTTGCTGGAGGACCTCTTGGTTGCTTCACCATGTGCACGGGGTGATGGAGAACCTCGGTTAGCACTTGTAGAGGCAGGTCTGTGTGCCAAGTTAGTGTCAGCACTTGAGTAGAGAGTGGAGTTGTGACCAAATCCACCACAGTTCCAGCAGGTCAACATCTGTAGGCAGCAGCTGCCATGTGATCAGTCTCTTCTGGGGAGATGATAGAGTCAGAGATCTGGTTATAGACCTGGTAACTGATGATCTGTGTTTGGAAGGATGCAAAATCAGGACAGACATAGTTGTGGAAGGAGGATCTGAATCCACTGTACTCCGGGCGGGTTGACAGTCCCTGCACAATAATGCTGAGGAAGGCAGGAATGGAAGTGTTGCTGACTCCATTGACTTGGGGGAGCAAGGAGTATAACTTATAGCTCCTTGAGAGATAGACCTGCAGGGATTCAGAGGAGGTCAAGCTGAGGTTGTACATGGATCTCACAGAACCCGCCTCAAGATCAGAGTTGCGCTCTCCATAGGTAGCTTTCAGGAACCTGAAGGCTTTGGCAGCAACGTCAGTGTGTGCAATGATAGCCTGTTGGATGGGGTCTGAGCAATGCCTGAGGATTTCATTGAGAGCTACAGCATTCTTCACGATTGTGATGCGGTTGGGAACAGCACGAGCCGCAATAACTGCATTAGTATGGTCAATATCCGGGTAAGAATTTTCATCCATCGGGTACTCGTCACCTGTTGCTGGTTCCCCATTGGGGGGGAGGGGCAGCGCGGCGTCAATGGCAACTCCAATGCATCCATGGAAGGACCTGAGATGGCGGAGCATGAATGGTCCAAACTTGTGCCAGGGGACCATGGGGCCGCCATCGAAGATGAAGGCTGGTTGCTTAGTCGTTGCCATGTTGTCTGTCGTGGCGCTGGGGTCTTGGGGTCTTGTCCGCTTTCACACCGAGTTAATAAACCGGCCTGTGGGTAATTCGGATGTGAAGCTTGTCGGTCTTCAGTCTTGGTTGTGTGTTTCGGAGGTAGGGGGGAGGGTGTGTTGACAGCGAAGGGGGATCCGAAGGGATCCGGGTGTTCTGAAATGGTGTGAGTGCGTAGCAGAGGGGGGGGGGGGGGGGGGGGGGGGGGGGGTACACTGGTGTGCAGGGCTGAACTCCGTGGCACGACAATCTCAGAGGATTGTTCAACGCCGTGTGTGATCTAATGAGTAGTACAACTCACGTCTGGGATCTACTGAGACTTCTGGACTGCGTCTACGGGGCGTCTTGAATGCAAAGTAGAGACAACAACTGTTGTGTGGGCAGTAGGCGAGGCAGCGCAGAAGTAGATTCCTCACGACAAAGCGTAGGCAATCCAGGGCCAGAAGCAATACTCAAGCCGTCGAGCAAGTCAGAGGGAAAACTATCAGATTGTGCAGGGCTGAATCTCCGTGGCACAGGCGCAGTGGCGTCGTCTTCGGGCAGCGGTCGGGCCGATAATCTTTCAATGCTATAGTTGTTACACGTTAGTTAACTGAAGAGAAGATGATTAAGAGCGCAACGAGTGTGACTATATAGAAGACCGGAGTCTGCAGGGAGATCCTGCAGACCCGTGCAGGCCTTAGCTAGCCTATGGCCTGGCGGCAGGCAACTCGGGACCTGGAGATACCATGAGCCGGTATGCATTATGCCGACTTAGTGTCCAATTGGACAATAACAAGGAGTGTACGAGGAGCTCCTTCAACAAGAGTGTCTCCAGGAGAGGGCCCCCCCACTGGATGTGTTTGACTGAGGGACAAACACGAAGGTGCAGGGGGCACTTAGGGGAAGGGTGCCTAAGGGTAGATGCTTTCCAGCATCCCTGGGTTAGGAAGGAGCGGCCTAGGGAGGAACAGTTGACCTATATACACGGCCCCTTCCAGCTGCTGCTCAAGATCAAGGCTAGGCAAGTGGATTGCATAGTGATCGTTCCTGAGGGGAATAGGCCTTGGCTAGCCGTCTTAGCAGAGCTCTCAGTGGTGGCATCCAAGGAGTACGTCAGTTTGGGTAGGGCCTAGGGTGGCCTCTAGTGGGGAGAACGTGGTCTTGTGAGGAACGTATTGGGAGGGGGGGGGGGGGGGGGGGGCTAGGGAGTGGCCCAGTCAGAGGAGGACACGGAACAAACCTAGGAAGAAAAAAGGGGGAGAAGAGGCTAGTTAGCCAGTGTGGGTGCCTGGGTGGAGGTACAACGACATATCGTACGATAACTAAGCACGATACTATCGTACTTTTCTGTCTTCTTCATGATTTAACTGATTTCTTCATTAGTTAATTTAACTTGATTTTTTCTGTGTGGACTTGTTAAGGCTATTGACTGTCATATCCCCTTGATCTCAGACTGATTTCCCAAAAAAAGTGTAGGATGCCGTAATCGTACAATTATTGAAAATATTTTACGATATTAACAGCCCTAACCACTGTGTACTGCCGCAGTACAGTACGGGAAGCGGGTATAGCCTCCCGCTTTCCCTTCCCTCCTCATTATAGTTGCTTGCGTCTTATTGTTGAACTCTACGCTACTCCGTCTTTCTCAGATTCTCCCCTATACGGATTTGTAATGAAAGGATTCTCACCTAGAAGGCCTACTCATATTTTTAGTTGTAATAGGATTTTCACCCCAGGAGGTGGGTCTCTCTACACAAACCACCGACACTTTGAGCTAGCCGTAGAAGACGGATTTTGTCGGTGTGACCCTAGGCAAAATAAAATGAAATGCACATAAAGGTTATGAAGCCTCTCAGTTATATACATTGGTCTAGTGGTAGACCAAATCACTGTGAGGATGAAGAGTCGGGGGTTCGATTCCCCCTTTGGTCGCTCTTGGCGTTGCAGAAAATGCAAATAAGGAAGTAAGAATCATGTCATACCAATGGTCACAAACTACCACATTTTTTCAAAGAAAGTCTCTCTAGCCTTCTTGTGTTGTACGTACCATACTGGGGACAGTAGGAAAGGGTGGCGGGATTCGATTCCTCATCTACTATGATGTCCTGGCCCTGAGCAAATCTTAGACTCCGTCCCTCCTCACTAGTCTAGGAAGCTTATCTGTCCTGGTCAACTGTCCTTGGTCTGTCGTCCCAGGAGAGACACTGGTCAGTGGTGGGCCAGTTGTGCAGGCGTGATAGGGTGTGAGTCGGCAATTACCACAGACCTACGGGTACGTACTCCCTCGTTATATAAGAGTGACTTTTAGCCTACTACATATAATCCTTGAATCTGCCCACCCCTGAGGCGAAAACCCTCCTTGTAAAACACAAAATCGCCTACTTGGCTACCTCTGTGACGTACATACGGGTACATACAACAATACAACGCCCTGGTATGCTGTTAGCTGAGGGTCTGAAGCAGGGTTCTACATTTTATCATTTTGGGTTGCTTCTTTAGCGCAACTGCATTTTTTTGCGAGCCAGCTTGCAGTTGACTTAAACAATATTTGCCCCTGTGATCTTGAGCTAGCCTCCATTATCTACCGCCTAGAAAAAAAGAAAAAAGAGAAGTTACGAAAAAGTGATTTATTAGCGATAACATTTTCCTGGTAATAATTTGTTTTACTGCCTAAGACGGCGAGCAGCGAAATTTCTGGCTGAAGCTTCGTACACCAGTTTAAGTTCAAGTTCAAGTTAATATACCGCCTAGACAAACTGACACACACGGAATTGTGTGTTGATCTGGACAACTAGATTCTCCACTGGAAACATTAAGAGATTGCCCTTGGCTGAACAATTGGCATTTACACTTGACCCACCCACAGCGTGGGACTCCGGGAACACATTATGTAGTATTTGCTTTCAATACAGATTTTTGCCTCAAAGGTTGGGTCTCCGTGTGCGAGCCCTCGAGTCAAGGATTATATGTGATTGGCGGAGTCACTCATACATGACGAGGGAGTAGGTACACGTAGGCCGGCAGAAGTTGCCGACCCACAACCAATCACACCTGCACCACTGACCCACCACTGACCAGTGTCGCTCAGTGATGACCATATATGGTTTTGGTCAGCCTTCAAGCTGCTCACTGTCTGCGGCAGTAGTAGGCATGGGAAGTTTCAACAGTGTTTTACTGTTTAGCTAAAATGAGCAGCTTCTAGGCAGCTCCCTTGACTGGCTATTCAGCCAAAGCTAATGCAACCTAGTTTGTCTGGAAGCTGACAGAATCCGTATTCCAGAACTGTCAACATCTTGGGGCTTAGCCCAGTGGCTGGCTCAGGGAGCTGCCTAGAAGCTGGTGCTCATAGCTGAAAAGAAAAACTAGGAGTATCCAAAAGACTACACCACACTCCAGAATATAGACTGCAATCATCCGTGTGTGGATCCGTGTATCACTGACTGTGATTTTACAGGCCAACCGGTTAAGGCATAGCCAAATAGGCTAAATAGACTTGCCCAACCTCGATATTGGGAAGGGCTGCGTGTAAGACAAGCACTGGTGAGCTTAACCCCAACAAATCGTAAGCGATGGGGTCCCGGAGTTTGTACTATGCAGATGCTTGAACCAATATCCCAGGTATCACCAAGTGGGATTTTATGCCAAGGTGTTCATTCCTCTTTGGTGGTGGTTGGCCCAAGTGCAAGCAAACGGGCTGGCCCCCTCAATCTCACGCCTCGTCATCAGGCGTGTGATATATTCAATTATTCGTCTTTGGCCTTAACTGCCTTGGCTTCTTTTTGCCTCTTCCGTTTCCTCAGTTGCCTCTTTATTTCAATGATGAGCGTCTGCAGCAGAGACAAGGCTGCCGGTAGAAACAGTGGCATGTACACCCCCACCTTGTGTGACTCCGGGAAGCTCAACTGAGCCAGCACCGCAGGGTTTGACAAAGCTGCATCGGCGTGGCTTCGCGCTTGCACCGCTGCTGCGTGGGCATCTGCTTGCCTGCCAGCAATGACAGAAACCCTCGCCAGTTCAAGGGCATCTAGAGACTCCTGCACTTGTGAGCCGATGACATGAGGCATTTCTAGGTTGGGAATACTGAGCACCAAGCGGGTGAAGCTGCCCAGCAGCTGCCCAGCCGTAGCCAAATCATGGGAGGTCATCTGTCGGACCAGAGCATCCACTTCCCATAGGGCCAAGCCAGTGCTGACTGGGTTGACATGTCGCACTCCAAAGAAGTCTACGGGAGCTTCAACTTCAGCTGCCGCCAGATCATCTCGCATACTCAAACCCATGAGAGACCGCAAGTGGGCCACCATCACTTCTGCAAAGCGATGCATCGTTGCCGGAGCCAAATACACCGGTCCAGGCGCGGCACCCCTAGATTCAGTCAACCCATGCTCAGCCATATCACTTTCTGCTACGCTCCTTTCATGCTCAAAGTCACCCGTGCCCTTGGCACTTGATTTCTTGTCAGGATCTCCTCCTCTTCCTTCCCCTTCCCCCCCTCCTCCTTCCCCTTCTTCTCCTTCTCCTCCTTTCGCACCTTCTCCTCCTCCTCCTTCTCCTCCTTTCACCCCTCCTCCTTCCGCTCCCTCTCCTGCTCTTTCCACCCCTTTTTCTCCCCGCAAGCCCCTGCCTCCTCCCAAGCCAACCTTCTCCTCCTCTTTCCCAGACTTCACCCCAAGGTTCACAATGTGCACACCTCCCCAGGAAGGTATCCAGAAGCTATCAGATGTAGGTAGAGTCCGTTGCAAGCTATCTCCTCCACCACTATCTTTTGGAGGCAGTACGACTAAGGGCTGCTGAGCCGCAGGTGGGACGTAGGCTACAAAGCTGAGCACGTGCGAGGGGATAAGAGAGGACGGTTTCGGAGCCCGGAGGGAAGTAGCTGAGCTGGCAGAGGGGGGCTCACGAGCAGACGCATCTGTCGGAGCTGTTCGTCCAACGTGAAGATCCCATTCACTACCCAGGAAGAAGCGCAGTTGGCTTGGCTTCAGACCGTATGCCTGGAACTTTTTGTTCCAGTGTCCGTTTTCTTGAGCGCGCATATAGTGGAGGACCTACGCATCAGGATTTGAATTTTAATTGTTACATGGGTTTTCAGCCAACTCTGGGCTGCTCACCATCTTCCAATTCCAATTCCAAGCACCTACATATCAGAAATAGACCATTGATTATTTTTATCTCTCCTCCCTTTGGAGTCAAAATATCAAAATAACAGCAACGACAACGACGGCAACAACAACAACACCAGCAACAATAAGAACAGCAGCAACAACAACAACAGCAAGAACAAGAACAATAAGAACAAGAACAACAGCACGAACAACAACAGCAAGAACAACAACAACAGCAGAAATAACAAGAACAACAACAACAACATCAACAGCAGCGAAAACAAGAACAACAACAGCAGCAACAACAACAGCAAGAACAACAACAACACAAACAACAGCAACAACAAGAACAAGAACAGCAGCAAGAACAACAACAGCAGCAACAACAAGAACAACAGCAACAACAACCACAGCAAGAGCAGCAACAACAACAACAGCAGCAGCAACAGCAACAAGAACAACAACAGCAAGAAGAACAAGAAAAACAATAGCAGCAACAACAATCACGGGACTGCCCAGGGACCAGACTAGGACCTCAAATCCAATAGATAATCGACGCGAGCAGCAGTCAGAACACAACACGGGGGCGCTATGTGTGTATGTCCAGGGGTAGGCCAAATAGGCTAAAGGGACTTGCCCAACCGTGATAGGAAGGGCTTACAAAGAAAAAACACTGATGAACTGAGTCCCAAACAATCATTTTACTGACGGGGGCCCTCAGTTCGTTCCAAAGTCAGAATACAACACAGGGGCGCTAATAGCGAAGCCATGCAAAACGTAAGATACGTAAGATACATTATATCATAAGATGTATGATAAGATGGATACGATACATACAATTAGATACCTTGATTACAGTCTTGCAATTCTTGACTTCAGATTTAAGCACTGGCATTGCCCACTAGCTTTAAAAATGCTCGTTAAGTCGCCCCAGCCCCACCACTGGAGGGACTGGGGCGCACTTGACCTTAACTAAAAATGCATTTTTGTAACCCTGAGTGTGTCGTCTCTGCCCACAAACAGTGAGTAGTCTGAAGGCTGATATACCGGTACCAAGTAATCAAGCCAAGCCATACCACCCACCTGGATATCAACTGATAGGTTGGCGGCGGTACAGTAATCAAGCTAAGCCATACAACCCACCTGGATATCAACTGATAGGTTGGCGGCGGTACATTTATCAAGCCAAGCCAAACATCCCACCTGGATATCAACTGATATGTTGGAGGCGGTACATTTATCAAGCCAAGCCATACAACCCACCTGGATATCAACTGATATGTTGGTGGCGGTACAGTAATAAAGCCAAGCCATACAACCCACCTGGATATCAACTGATAGGTTGGTGGCGGTACAGTAATCAAGCCAAGCCATACAACCCACATGGCCTTTAACAGGCAGCTTGACGGCTGTACAGTAATCAATCCAAGCCATACAACCCACATGGCCTTTAACATGCAGCTTGACGGCTGTACAGTAAGCAAGCCAAGCAATATCACCCACATGGCTTTCAACTGATAGGTTGGCGGCAGTGAAGTAATCAAGCCAAGCTATACAACCCACCTGGCCTTTTACGTACAGCTTGATGGCTGGACAGTAATCAAGCCAAGCCATACCACCCACCTGGCCTTTAAGCGGCAGCTTGATGGCTGTACAGTTATCAAGCCAAGCATACCACCCACCTGGCCTTTAACCGGCAGCTTGATGGCTGTACAGTTATCAAGCCAAGCATACCACCCACCTGGCCTTTAACCGGCAGCTTGATGGCTGTACAGTAATCAAGCTAAGCCATACCACCCACCTGGCCTTTAACCGGCAGCTTGATGGCTGTACAATAATCAAGCCAAGCCATAATACCCACCTGGCTTTCATCATACAGCTTGACAAAGGTACAGTAATCAAGCCAAGCCATGCCACGCACCTGGCTTTCAATCGACAGCTTGACGGCTGGTGCAAGCGCCTGCACAAGCGGCGTCACATAGCGCTGCTCAAAGCCGTCAAAGTGCCAGGAGGTGAAGCCGTTGCCTTTGGGATCTGCATTGCACAAGCTGAATGAAAGAACTGCCTGGCCCGCTGCTGAAATGGGCAGCTCAGCAGCATCTTTGGACGCCTTAGGACCTGCAAGGAGAAAAAGGTACATTTTAGGATTAAGCCAGGAATTGCAAGTGTTGATACACACGAAAAGACTAGTAACGGGCATCTCAGCAGCATCCTTGGACACATGGAACCTGCGAGGAGAGAAAGGCACATTTAAGGATGAAGCTAGGACTTGCAAGTATTGAGAAACACCAAAGGACTAGTAACGGCAGCTCAGCAGCATCCTTGGACGCCTTAGGACCTGCAAGGAGAAAAAGGTACATTTTAGGATTAAGCTAGGAATTGCAAGTATTGATACACACGAAAAGACTAGTAACGGGCATCTCAGCAGCATCCTTGGACACCTTGGAACCTGCGAGGAGAGAAAGGCACATTTAAGGATGAAGCTAGGACTTGCAAGTATTGATAAACACCAAAGGACTAGTAACCGGCAGCTCAGCAGCATCCTTGGACGCCTTAGGACCTGCGAGGAGAGAGAGATTCATATTTTAGGATGATGCTTGGAATTGCAAGTATTGCTAAACACAAAAACTAGTAGCGGGTATCTCAGCAGCATCCTTGGACACCTTGGAACCTGCGAGGAGAGAGACACATATTTTAGGATGAAGCAAAGAGCTGCAAGCACTTATAAACACAAAAATACTAGTAACCGGCATCTCAGCAGCATCTTTGGACGCCTTAGGGCCTGCGAGGACAGAGAGAGACATATTTTAGGATGAAGCTTGGAGTTGAAAGTATTGATAAACACAAAAAACTAGTAACGGGCATCTCAGCAGCATCCTTGGACGCCGTGGGACCTACAAGGAGGGACAGAAACATTTCTGGATCAGGCCTGGAGTTGCAAATACTGGTGAACATAAGGGTTATATATATATGATATATTACATACCGGTATATATATATATATAGTGCAATATCCTACAATCTATGACGCAATATTATACAATATATTGTACGATATGTCGCATGATATTGCATGATGCCATCGCACGATAATCTTGGAACCAGGACGATGTAGTCACATTGACGCCCCTAGTGAACATACAAGCAAAACCATTTATGGATACAGATCCAGATCTATATCCAGATCCAGATCTAGATACACACAGATACAAATACACAAACACCTGTACCTACACATACAGATCCAGAGCTGCATACAGATGCATACAGATACATACATATACACATACGCAAACACCTGTCCCTACACATACACTTACGAACTCAAACAGGAACAAGTTCGATGCAGCGTCGCCAGCGACGCTAAAAAATGGCGGAGAGTGATCGGGAGGGACCGACAGGTGGCAACGGAAGCGAGTTAGTTACGAGGCCGTTGGCTGACGTGTCGGGCTTCATCGCGGTCAGATGGATGGATGGT
>JACBWV010000234.1:5690704-5929496 GCA_013435795.1 Chlamydomonas sp. ICE-L
GCTAGTGCATCTGAAAAATACATTCCGTCGCTGCATGGCAACGCATGGGTACGGCTCAACTAATCAGAAATGTCTCCCCAAACCCCCGGGATCCGCGCCTTGCGCCTCATGGGGTTTGGGGGGCAGCTCGTCGCACTGGGGTCGCACCGAGTCGCTCAATTTGCGACGTGTCACACGGGGGAAAAAACAGGTTAGGTGGGCTCCTCATCCTTTTAGAGACCCATTTTTTCAGGAGTGACTCAAGCCTGCAATTGTCAGCTCTGGTGTTGAGAAATTTTCTTTTCAGCACTCCATTCATGGCCTCTTGGTGGTTGTTGAGATAATGCAGGACCGACAACACAACTAGCACCTACCTGACTGCCTGTGTGCATGAGTAGCTGAGTGCCTAGATCTTGCACCATAGCCGAGATATCGACTTCACGCAGCTCCAGAGTCCCATCTACGGTGTGTGAGTGTGTGTGTGGTGGTGGTGGAAGTGGTGGTGGTGTGTGGGGAGGGGTATTTTAGCCAGCTCCAGAGTCCCATCTACGGTGTGTGTGTGAGTGTGTGTGTGTGTGTGTGTGGTGGTGGTGGTGTGGTGGGGGTATTTTTGCCAGCTCCGGAGTCCCATCTACGGTGTGTGCTTGTGTGTGGTGGCGGTGGCGGTGGTGGTTTTTTTTTTTCCTGCTCCAGAGTGGCAGCTACTGGCATGGGGAAAATGGTTGGGGCATGGGGAAAATGGTTTGGGTTAATACAGGTGATGTTCTAGAATAAGTATTGTTTCAGCTATATTCGTCTTGTTTCAGCTACATTAGTCTTGTTTCAGCTACATTAGTCTTGTTTCAGCTACAGTAGTCTTGATTCAGCTACATTAGTCTTGTTTCAGCTACATTAGTCTTGTTTCAGCTACGTTTGTCTTGTTTCAGCTACATAAGTCTTGTTTCAGCTACATTAGTCTTGCTTCAGCTACATTAGTCTTGTTTCAGCTACAGTAGTCATGTTTCAGCTATGTTTGTCTTGTTTCAGCTACTTTAATTTTGTTTCAGCTACATTAGTCTTGTTTCAGCTACAGTAGTCTTGTTTCAGCTATGTTTGTCTTGTTTCGGCTACTTTAATTTTGTTTCAGCTACATTAGTCTTGTTTCAGCTACATTAGTCTTGTTTCAGCTATGTTTGTCTTGCTTCAGCTACTTTAATTTTGGTTCAGCTACATTAGTCTTGTTTCAGCTACATTAGTCTTGTTTCAGCAACAATAGTCTTGTTTCAGCTACACTAATCTTGTTTCAGCTACATTAGAGCACAAATGGTTGGGGTGAGTACAAGTAATGGTCTAGTACTAATGTCTCAGCTACATGCGTAAAAATATGGATACGGTGAATAAAAGAGGTAGACTGGGATTAGCCTAGTTTCAGCTACATAGAAGCATTCATGGTTGGGGAGTGTACATGTGATGGTCTGGTACTAGTCTTGCCTCAGGTACGTCCACAAGATAAATGGATAAGGTGAATAAAAGTGTCGGACTGGGATAAGCCTTGTTTCAGCTACAAAACATCAGAAACAGTTGGGGAGTATACACGTGATGATCTGGTACTAGTCTTTTCTCATTTCTGCACGCAAGAGAAATGGACAAGGTGAATAAAAGGGACATACTGGGATTATCCTTGGTTCAGCTACATAACAGCAGAAAGGGTTGGAGAGTATACAAGGGATAGACTGGTACTAGTCATGTCTCAGCTACGTACACAGGATAAATGGATAAGGTGAATAAATGTGACAGACTGGGATAAGCCTTGTTTCAGCGACATAACAGCATACATGGTTGGGGTGAGTACAAGTGATGGTCCAGTACTAATGTCTCAGCTACGTACACAAGAGAAATGGATAAGGCGACTTGAAGCGATAGATGAGGATAAGCCTTGTTTCAGCTGCATAACAGCATACACGGTTGGGGTGAGTATACACGTGATGGTCTTGTACAAGTCTTGTCTCAGGTGCCCATGCAAGAGAAATGGATAAGGTGAATAAAAGTGATAGTCTAGCATTAATCACGATTATTCGAGGTTAGGCTAGTTCCTTTAGCCTAGTTGGCTACTTCTTGACTGTGATGTTTTCAAGCCTTTTCTTTTCGGCTTTTCTCAGCAGCTTCTAGACAGCTCTCCAAGCCAGCCACTGTGCTATACCCAAATATTTCAGCACTTATGGACAGCTGATTGTGTCAGCTTCAAGGTGCACTAGGTCGCATAGGGTTTAGCTGGATAGCAAGTCAGGGTAGCTGCCTAGAAGCTGCTGCTCAAATCAGAAAAGAGCGATTCCTAGGCAGCGTTGCAAGCGACGCGGAAAATTGGCAGAGAGTGATGGCAACTGAATCGAGCTGAGCAAAGCCATTTAGTTACAAGACTATTGGCTGACACGTCAGGCTTCGTTTCGAGGGGGGGGAGGATGTTCGTGGCAAGTCGTTAAAATTTTGGTGTAGAGACCTGGACATGTCTATAATCGGGCTGAGTTCTTGAGTGTCAGTCTTTAATCGGTCTGAGAGTCTGAATTTCAGTCTTTAATCGGTCTGAGTTCCAGAGTCTCAGTCTATACTCGGTCTGAGGTCCTGAGTCTCAGTCTTTAATCCGTCTCAGTTCCAGAGTCTCAGTCTATGATCGGTCTGAGTTCCTGAGTCCCAGTCTTTAATCGGTATGAGAGTCTGAATCTCAGTCTTTAATCGGTCTGAGTTCCGGAGTATTAGTCTTTAACCGGTCTGAGAGTTTGAATCTCAGTCTATGATCGGTCTGAGTTTGGAGTCCCAGTCTTTAATTGGTCTGAGTTTCTAAGCCTTAGTCTTTGATCGGTCTGAGTTCCTGAGTCTCAGTCTTTAATCGGTCTGAGTTCCGGAGTATTAGTCTTTAACCGGTCTGAGAGTTTGAATCTCAGTCTATGATCAGTCTGAGTTTGGAGTCCCAGTCTTTAATTGGTCTGAGTTTCTAAGCCTTAGTCTTTAATCGGTCTGAGTTCCGGAGTCTCATTCTATAATAGGTTAAAGTTCCTGAGTCATAGTCTTTAATCGGTCTAGGTTCCACAGTCTCAGTTTTTAATCGGTCTGATTTCCAGAGTCTTAGTCATGAATTGGTCTTAGTTCTGAGTCTCAGTCTTTATTCGGTCTGAGTTCCAGAGTATTAGTCATGAATCGGTCTAAGTTCCGGAGTCTCAGTCTATGGTTGGTCTGAGTTCTGGAGTCTTGGTCTATGATCGGTCTGAGTTCCAAAGTCTTAGTCTTTAATCGGTCTGAGTTCCAGAGTCTCAGTTTATAATCGGTCTGAGTTCCTGCGTCTCAGTCTATAATCAATCAGAGTTCCTGAGTCTTAGTCTTTAACCCGTCTCAGTTCCCGAGTCTCAGTCTATGATCGGTCTCAGTCACTGTTTCATTTTTGAGCTCCTCATGGTAGCTTCCTGCCAGCTTCAATAGCCAGACACTGGCTAAAACCCAATACTTGAAGCAGCATTGGAATGCTTGTCATATCAGCTTTCAGACACCATTGAGCTTCAGGCTTGGCTCAAGGATAGGGAAATGAAGCTGCCTAGAAGCTGCTACGCGCAGCCAAAAAAATAAACAGTGGTCTCAGTTCCTGAGACTCACCTGAGAGGGCATGCACATGGATTGTCACTGGCAGAATGTCTAAGATGTTGGACCACTGAGCCTCTGCCTGGGTCATGATGTCGTGGGGCAGGGCAGGCCGTTGCAGTCTGGTTGTATGCAGCCACATAGGAACCCCTGTGAGTACAGAGCACATATTAGAGGTGAGAAATAAAGTGAATGGCATGGATGTTGAGTTTCACATGGAGGATCTCAGAGGTGTTGGAACACTAAACCTCTGCCTCAGTCATGATGTCGTGGGGCAGGGCAGGCCGTTGTAGTCTAGTTGTATGCAGCCACATAGGCACCCCTGTGAACATGGTGCACACACAACAGGTGAACAGAGAAAGTGAACAGCATGGATGTTGAGTATTATATGAAAGATAGCAGAGGTGTCGGACCACTGTGCCGCAACGGCAGTCATGGGTTTTTCGGGTAGGGCAGGCCGGTGTAGTGTGGTTGTATGCAGCCACATAGGCACCCCTGTGAGCACGCACGGCATGCATGTTGAGTATTATATGGAGGATGTCAGAGGTGTTGGACCACTGAGCCTCAACCACAGTCATGGTAATGTGGGGCAGGGCAGGCCGGTGTAGTGTAGTTGCATGCAGCCACATAAGCGCCCCAATGAACACGGTGCACAATGAAAGTGAACAGCATAGATGTTGATTTTTACATAGAGGATATCCGTTTCAACGTATGGCTCAATGGCAGGGCTCCTTGAACGAAGAAGGTGCCAGGTACGAATCCCTACGGGTACGCTCTAGTGTTCGCAGTTGCTGTCAACCGCCATGGTAGCTTTGTACAGGTAAAGTAGCAGCCCGTTATCTACCGCCGTAAGAAGGGGCTCCCTTAATACCACACCCCACCAGGCGTTATCATTACTCAGGCTTAACAACATACCCATAGCCATCAAGCTCTGCACCAAACTTTACACCCACGCCACTGTCTCCTTCCAGTCCATTGTCGGGTGCAGACGACTCATAAAACAGGCCCAAAACCCTCCCCCAGGGGAATGATAGCCCCCCCCCCCCCCCCCCCCCCCCCCCCCCCCCCCCCCCCCCCCCCCCCCCCCCCCCCTCCCCCTATTGGTGGTTGGCCCAAACGAAAGCAAGCAGGCTGGCCCCCTCAACCTCACGCCTCGTAATAAGGCGTACAACTGTATTTATTTATGCAACAGCATGATGTATCAGGCTGAACAATGATGCATCACACTGAATTAACATCTACCGCCGTAAGACGGGGCTCCCTTAATACCACGCCTCACCACTCGTTATCATTACTTAGGCTTAACAACAGAAAGTGCTCCAGGAGTTGGTCTCTCATTGCGTAAGGGCCGCACTGTGGCAGGCTGGCCTTACTTGAAGGGTGCTTCAACGGTACCACACCAACACCAACACCTCTCATTGCGTAAGGGCCGCACTGTGGCAGGCTGGCCTTACTGGAAGGGTGCTTCAACGGTACCACACCAACACCAACACCTCTCATTGCGTAAGGGCCGCACTGTGGCAGGCTGGCCTTACTTGAAGGGTCCTTCAACGGTACCACACCAACACCAACACCTCTCATTGCGTAAGGGCCGCACTGTGGCAGGCTGGCCTTACTTGAAGGGTGCTTCAACGGTACCACACCAACACCAACAACTCTCATTGCGTAAGGGCCGCACTGTGGCAGGCTGGCCTTACTTGAAGGGTGCTTCAACGGTACCAAGCCAACACCAACACCAACACCTCTCATTGCGTAAGGGCCGCACTGTGGCAGGCTGGCCTTCCTGGAAGGGTGTTTCAACGGTACCACACCAACACCAACACCTCTCATTGCGTAAGGGCCGCACTGTGGCAGGCTGGCCTGCTACCTCATTTGAGGTTCTTATAAATCAGTACAAGGACATCTCGAGTTGCCTTTTCAATATGCCCAACCGTCTAGCACTCCGCCACCTGGACGGTGTTGGTACAAATAGATTAGGCTGCTGCAAGCACATCATCTGTTATATTTTCAATATGCCCGACGGTCCAGCACTCCACTGTACGCACAGTGTTGGTGCTAATAGATTAGGCTGTTGCAAGCGCATCATCTGTTCTCTTTTCGATATGCCCGACGGTCTAGCACTTCACTGCATGCTCAGTGTTGGTACTAATAGATCAGACTGTTGCAAGCGCATCATTCGTTCTCTAAGCACACCAGCTTCCAAGCACCACACCAGCTTCTAAGCACACCAGCTTTCAAGCACATTGGGCTTCTGTCCTGCTCGTGTTACTCCCCTGCAGTTTACATCAACCTCCCTCACGCTCACACCCGCACCCACTTACACCCACTCACACTCACTTACACCCACACCCACTCACACCCACATACCCCACACCCATCCACACTCACTCACACCCACAGCCACTTACACCCAGTCACGCTCACACCCACTTACACCCACTCACGCTCACTTACACCCACTCACACTCACTTACACCCACACCCACTCACACCCATCCACACTCACTCACACCCACAGCCACTTACACCCACACCCACTTACACCCACTCACGCTCACCCCCACCCCCACTTACCCCCCCACACCCCCACACCCACTCACTCTCACACCCACTTACACCATACCCACATACCCCCCATCCACCCACACCCACTCACGCTCACACCCACTTACCCCCCCCCCACCCCCCCCCCCACCCCACCCCCCCCCCCCCCCACACACACACACACACAAACGCACACACGCTTGACCAGGTCATGGTGCTTGCTTATCCAGCTTCTCCTGATGGTCCACAATTATCTGTATTAATCGAGGTCGGCCAAGCCCCTTCAGCCTACATTGCAAACCACATCTCATAAACACACTCGATCAGGTCATAAAGCGCTTACCAATCCCGGCCCTCCTGATAGCCTATACATATCTTGAAGATTCGACACTTGTCAAATCCCCTCAGCCTACTTTGAACCGTGTCAGTGTTAGCTGTTCTATGGTTCTACCTGTCTTCACGTGTCTTCCTATACCCGTAAGCTTCAATCTCCCTTAGGCGGCTTTGTCGCTCTCTTAGTCTGGACCTATTGTATCCACATTACTTCGACAAACCGTAGGCTGTTGGGTGTTGTCAGAACTGCTAGGCTACTGGAGCATTGAGGATGTAATGATAACACCTGGTGGGGCATGGTATTAAGGGAACCTGTCGTACGCAGGCAGAAAATGGTCTACCACCTCAACTGGACAAGCTACCATCGCGGTTTACAACGACCTGCAACGCTCAGGGTGGCCGTAGGGGGAATCGAACCCCCGACCCCGCTTCGTTTCAGCTATTTGGTGTACCACTAGACCAATCGTATCACTGAAACGGGCTAGCATTGAGGATATCTTGCAAGAGGGGGTGGGCTTCGGGGGCATTGAGGATATGGAGTTCTAATTCTGATATGGGCATTGAGGCTAGTAGTTCTGACAGGTGTTACCCTAGAACCAGACTATTACATACATCGCATTGTTTGAGTGTCCCCACGCCTTTCACCTCACAACTTGAAGAGTCCACCTATGTCTGGTCTAGGAATAATCTTAGAAGTTGGTGAAGTCCCTTTAACTTAGTGGTGGTTCAAGTACCTTTAGCCTAGTTGGCCACCCCTGAACTGCAACATGCATTCACACATACACATATGCATGGACTACTGCGCGCTTCAAAACTACCCCACAGCCTAGTGCCTGTGACATATGTACACTGGCATGTGTTGAGTGCCCTCATGCCTGCGACCGACTACAAACAAACAAATTTAGAGCCCATCTGTGTGCATCTGCTTGCCTCCACCATAGCCCAATCGCACATCTATCTGTGTGTGGCTGACCTCTTGCCTCTGTCACAATGCCTCATGTGGCCTGCCAGGCTTGTCACCGCCAATCACCACACAAATGCAGATAGCATATCTGTGTGCATCTGCTTGCCAGAACCATGTCTCGATCGCACATCTATCCGTGTGCGGCTGACCTCTAGCCACTATGCCACAATGCCCCATGTTGCCTGCCATGCTTGTCACAGCCAGTCACCACACAAATGCTGATAGCATATCTGTGTGCATCTGCTTGCCAAACCATACCCCGATTGCACATTTATCCGTGTGTGGCTGACCTCTAGCCACTATGCCACAATGCCCCATGTGTCCCACTATCCCCCGCCCTTGACAATTCATGACACAAGACACATGACATGAAACAAAACAAGATACACGTCACAGTGCAATTACCTGAGAGTACAAAAGCGAAGACGCTCAGGACAATGGAAGGCCGCTTGAAACCCATCGTGATGAGGGCCAGCTGTAAGGATACGGGGGTGCAACTGTCCAACGCGGGATATCCTTAATAAGGGTGGGTGGGAGGGGTGGTGTGCACGTGTGTGCGTATTTGTGTGTGTGTGTGTGTGTGTGTGTGTGTGTGTGGTACAATTATCCACTAAGGGGCACCCTAGGGGACAGGTGTTCGACTATGAGTGTTCCATGCATGGCATCAGACTACATGATCTAGGCTGGGTTCTTTTATATGATATATAATTCCATTGGATTTGCGTCATCGATTGACTGCGAGCTAATGGATCCTTTTCCAGAGGGATGCGTCAAGCGCCAGCGATGGTCGCGTGTAATCAATCAAGCGAGAACTGACCTGTCAGCGTAGTTTGGTACCGCCTGCTTTAATTGAAATCCAGCAGCAATACCAACCAGACTGTCGTTGTTAACCACCTCGCCCCGTCGCCCGCACGGGCAAGATTTCATCTTGTTTCGAGGCTCTGCCGATTGCAAACGAATCTTCATACAAAGCAGCCGTTGGTCGCCTCGCAGGCCATCGCATACTCCCCTTGGGTCTGAAATCCGCTCTCAGCTGTCTTAGACCCTGCCCCAAGGGGTTGGTTGGGCTGAACTTGTGAACTGTTGCTCTTTCATTGTAGAACCCCTATCCTATGAATGGGTGTAGCAGAGGTTCATGATTTGCCATTAAAGCAACAAGGCAGCTACTGTTTACCTGGTAGCTCATGGCAACCTCCCCTTCCGCCTGACACCAGCTCCCAGCTGTCTGGTCCATTTAATGATGGTGGTGGTGACATGATCCTGGTGCCCAACTGGACTCCAACTGCCCCAGAAACTTGACGGGATCAAAGGAGACATATGAACATCACGCAGGCAAGGAGCCCCAATCCGATGAATGGATGCGGCAAAGGTTCATATTGGGCCAATAAATCCAAGGCCTGTTCGATCAGCCCCATCACCCGGTGTCTGCTTTCTTCGGCGCCCCTCCAGCATGTGTGCACAGCTGGCAGACAGGCAGGCGCACCTGGCAGACAGGCTGGCCCATGCAGGGCTGTCTCTGACGAGTGGACCCCCTTTGAGAGAGGCATGAGGACATTGTACCGCAACCCCTCTTCATTGATTGGATGGGACGTTGTGACAACTTCAGGGGAGCTTGTAGGAACGATCACTGAGGTGAGACATACTGTGCCCTTCCATTAAATGGTCCCGCAGGGCAAGGGGCACCAATAGTGTAGAGCATGGTGCACATGTCATAACTGTTTTTATTTTTAGCTACGAGCATCAGCAGCATGGCAGCTTCCTGAGCCAACCACTTGACTAAGCCCCAAGATTTCGACAGTTCTGGCCAGCGGATTCTGTCAGCTTCCAGATACAATAGGTTGCATTGGCTTTGACTGAATAGCCAGTAATGGGAGCTGCCTAGAAGCTGCTGCTTTCTTTGGCTGAATAGGCAGTCATGGGAGTTGCCTAGAAGCTGCTGCTTTTAGCTGAAAAGAACATCACTGAAAAACACTGAAAGACACTGAAAAATACAAAAACACGAAGCAAACTAAAAAAATGGAAAAGCACTGAAAAACACTGAAAAACACAAAAAACACTGAAAAACACTGAAAGACACTGAAAAACACTGAGACCATTGAAAAACTGAAAAAAACAAAAAAACTGCATGTCTTGCTGTGTGAACACATGTCATGATCATACTTCTTTATCTCCACACTTCATGCTCTCATCAGTCCTCCTGTAAGGAAACAGGAACCAACAGAGCATCATGGTGCAATTGTATTGCATCAACATGTGAAGTGTATCATGGTGCAATTGCAGTACAGCAACATGCTTAGTGTATCATGTGCAGTTGTAGTACAGCAACATGTGAAGTGTATCATGTGCAGTTGTAGTACAGCAACATGCTTAATGTATCATGGTGCAGTTGTAGTACAGCAACATGTGAAGTGTATCATGTGCAGTTGTAGTACAGCAACATGCTTAGTGTATCATGGTGCAGTTGTAGTACAGCAACATGTGAAGTGTATCACTACACCTCTCCTGCACCCTTCATTGTTGCACCTTCCTGTCAAAATCTCAACATGTGCACTTTATTCAAGCCGCAATTTCATGGTGATTATAATTGTGTAATTAAATTATCACTGTAGCACGAACTCAGGGCACCCGTCGGGAAAACGATTGTTTGGGGTTCAGTTCATCTATGCTTTTTCTTTTCAGCCCTTCCTGTCACGGTTGAGCAAGTCCCTTTAGCCTATTTGGCCTACCCCTGCACTGTACATACATACGCACACCGGAAACGTCGTGTTTACAAACATGTTTATCAGGTTTTGTAACAAAGAATGAGCCTAAATTGCTGTTAGGCAGGTTTGTATGGGTGGGCGGGGGCGGGGGGGGGGGGGGGGGGAGCACACAGGCTACCATACATACATACATACATACATACATACATACATACATACATACATACTTACATACATACATACATACATACATACATACATACATACATACATACATACATACATACATACATACATACGTACGTACGTACATACTTGGTGCCTTGGAACAGGTGTTCAAGATCAAATCCACCCCCATGGTGGTGGCGTACCGAGAGGAGGTCAGAATGGAGGGCTTTGACTTTGAAGGAACAGAGAGTCATACGGTGAGTGCAGAGCAGGGATTGTTTTTTTCAAATCTGAAAGTAGGTTTTTCTAGGTTTATGGTTTTAGGCCTCCTCCAGGGACTTCTTTTTATAGGTAACTTACAGTCCATAGCTTTTTATAGCTTTTGAGGACCATCTATAGCATTTTTTTCTTACAGCAGCAATTTGGGATGTGACTTTGAAAGAACAGAGAGTCATACAGTGAGTGCAGCTATGAGTTTATCCTCGCTATATATAGCTTTCGCTACCATGGTGGTGGCGTATTGAGAGGAGGTCAGAATGGAGGGCTGCGACTTTCAAGGAACAGAGATTCATACGGTGAGTGCAGAGTAGTTTTTTTTTTTCAAAACTGAAAGTGGTTTTTTTCTAGCTTCATGGTTTAAACCACCTTTGGGACTTCTTTTTCTAGCTTTTTCTAGCTTGTATTGCTCTTTATAGCTTTTGTAGCTATCTATAGTGTTTCATAGCTTTTAAGGGGCTTTT
This sequence comes from Chlamydomonas sp. ICE-L, assembly GCA_013435795.1. NCBI lineage: Eukaryota > Viridiplantae > Chlorophyta > Chlorophyceae > Chlamydomonadales > Chlamydomonadaceae > Chlamydomonas > Chlamydomonas sp. ICE-L. The sequence continues at coordinate 5,701,741 of JACBWV010000234.1, forward strand.
AGGGCAATTTTCTTCTTGTAGCGGCAATTTCGGATGTGACTTTAAAGGGACACAGAGTCATACTGTGAGCGCAAGAGAGATATCCCCCCCGCTATGTATAGCTTTTGCTACTTATGACCCCGTTTTGGCCTCAATTGCTGCTTTATATAGCTTTCGCTACTACTGACCTCGTTTTAGCCCAAATTGCCGCAGTAACAAACTCAAATCTATGGCCCTGAATGGCCCTAAAAGCTGCAAAAAGCTGGGAGAGCGCTGTCCCTGGAGGAGGCCTAAACCCATAAAGCTATAAAAAAACCACTGATATGAAAAAAATCCATCGAGTGCAGAGCTGCCTAAAAGCTGCTAAGAAAATTGGAAAAGAAAAGCCGTCAGGCAGTGATTTTTTTTCAAATCTGAAAGTGGGTTTCTTCTTGCTTAATTGTTTTAGGCCTCCTCCTGGGACAGCGTTTTAGTGCTTTCTGTAGCTGTTTGTAGCTTTTTAGGGTCATTGAGGGCATAAAAAAAAAAAAAAAAACTTTTTTTACAGCGACATTTTTTTACTGAAATGGACTAAAAATGACAAAAATCGACCAAAATCGGAATAAGGGTCCTGTTATGGGAGGAAAAAGGGAAGGGAAAATAGAAAAGGAATAAGATTTCCTCTTTTTGATTTGAAAAATTATCCCTGACCTTCTAGCTATGTAGCAGCATCGTGAAGAGGTAAACTCCATTTGTACAATTTTAGCATCAGAATATTTACTCCTGGGCGGTCATGAACTATAGCCCTTTTTCTTATACTAATCCTATTAAACGATGTTGACTCACCGGCATTTGGTCTGTCTGTATGTTGTTACAGTCCAGGGGTAGGCCAAATAGGCTAAAGGGATTTGCCCAACCGTGTAGGAAGGGCTTAAAAATACTAAGTACTGATGAACTGAACCAGTGAACCCCAAACAATAGTTTACACAAAACTGGAAATGTGTATTGTGTCATTGGTGGTATGTATAGTGCTAAGTGTTATAGTGTCATTCGTGATTTATTACACGACATTTATAGTAACATAGTGCTATTGCACCATTTATCTTATTTTAGTGCTTCGCTGTTTGTGCAGATCCCGCCCCATCCCACCCCACCCCACTCCATCCCACTCAACCCCACCCCCACCCATTGTCTTATTTTAGTGCCACGCTGTTTGTGCAGATCCCACTGGATGCACGATTCTTGCCTTATTTGGACTTGGAGTCTGAAGAGCTCTACTTGCAGTGCCCTACAGGTAGGTGTGCCCTATGATGTCTTGCGATGTGCCTTACATTGTGTCTTGCATTGTGTCTTGCAGTGGAGTTGAAGAGCTCTACTTGCAGTGCCCTACAGGAAGGTGCACCCTTGCTTGTTGAGAAGATCACTACACACCCCACATTCACCCCTTAATTATAATTGCTGGAGGAGTTATTGGCCTCAAAAGCTTGGAAGGGGGGTGGGGGAAATACAAAATATCAAAGCTTCGGGTATAAAAATAACTTATTTGTGCCCCCCGGTGCCCCCCTATCAGAAAACAATCAATCAATATGTATGGAGGAAAGGCAGGAAGGCAGGAAGGCAGAAAGGAGGGAAGAAAAAAGATTGAAAGAAAGATGGACGGAGGTGTGGCATTAGGAAGTCGACACAATTTTGTATGTTCCTTTATGAGAAAAATGCAATATGCATGTATGTTACAGTCCAGAGGTAGGCCAAATAGGCTAAAGGGACTTGCCCAACCGTGTAAACAAAAGTTAAAAAGAAAAAGCATTGATGAACTGAACCCCAAACAATTGTGTTACCAATGGGGGCCCTGGGTTCGTGCTAATATTATAGTAGCCTGTGACTGCTTCTGACCATGCACAACAGTACAATATTTAGGGATGTCAACATCGTCCTGGTCCCCAAGATTATTGAACGATATATCATAAGATTTTGTACAATATATCGTACAATTTGTTTATGTATTATGCGAGATTGTACGGTATATCACACGCTATATCATTACGATATACCCATACAATATCGTACTTGACAACCCAAGCAGTATTGTAGTAGGTTACGCTTACGACCGCTGGTCCCTCGCTCGGTCTTCAGTCTTTACATTGTGATGCTAAGTGCTTTTTCTGTCTAGACTGATTGATCAATTCACGTTCTAGAGCCCTTCCCACCCACCCCATCCCCACTTACCCACACCACATCACCCACGCCCCCACCCCCACCCAACCCCAACCCACATCCCCACCTTTCACCCACCCACACCCAACCTCAACCCCAACTCCAACCCCAAACCCAACCCCAAACCCAAACCCAAACCCAAGCCCACCCCCAAACCCACCCCCAATGGACTACCTCGCCAGGCTTTCTTGATTTGGGGAGGCGAGCTATGTTCTTGGAGTTGCTGAAGCAAGAGCTCCCACCCTATGGACCCACACCCACACCCACACCCGCACCCGCACCTGACTACCTTGCCCAGGCTATCTTGAGTTGGGGAGGCGAGCTATGTTCTTGTAGTTGCTGAAGCAAGAGCTCCCACCCTATGGACCCACACCCACACCCACACCCGCACCCGCACCTGACTACATTGCCCAGGCTATTTTGAGTTGGGGAGGCGAGCTATGTTCTTGGAGTTGCTGAAGCAAGAGCTCCCACCCTATGCACCCACACCGACACCCAAACATCCCCACCCCCCACACTCCACCTGCACCTGCCTTCCTTGCCCAGGCTTTCTTGATCTAGGGAGGCGATCTCTGTTCTTGGAGTTGCTGAAGCAAGAGCTCCCACCCTATGCACCCAACCCCACCCCCACCCAACCCCACACCCAACCACCCCCCACCCCCAACCCAAACCTGACTCCCTTGCCCAGGCTTTCTTGATCTGGGGAGGCGATCTATGTTCTTGGAGTTGCTGAAGCAAGAGCTCCCACCCTATGCATGCCTAGCCAGAGAGGCACCTGGACGGGCAGAGGAGCTGCGAATGCCTTCCATGCAAAAGCTTAAGGAGGCCGGGAGGAGAGACCTGTGTGACATCATCCAGGTGGGACCAGTGATTCTATTAGGCTCAATTAATCGCGCAAACCCGATTATAAACGATCTGAGTCGTTTTCCCCATCATTTAGGTGTGGCTGGTGGGGGGAAGTTAGCCCCCATTTAAGTTTAGGGGGGTTAGGGTTTAGTGGTTTCGGTTTTGACTCAAAGATTCAGGTGGTTTAGGGTTGAAGGGTTTAGGCTCTTGGTGGGTTGAGGATAGACGATGTATAGGGTTGCACTGTCACCTTGGCAATAGAGTGGAGTGGGGTGGGATGGAGTGGAGTGGAGTGAAAAGGAATATAGTGTAATGGAAAGGGGAGGAATAGAGCGGATTGGGGTGGGATGGAGTGGAGTGGAGTGTTATGGAGTGGAATATAGGTTATATAGTGGAATGGAATGGAGAGGATGGAGTAGGCGATGTATAGGTTTGCACTTAATAATAGACGTTGTATAGGTTTGCACTGTCGCCTTGGCAGTAATCCACACCAGGGATGAGGGCAAGCTCTATAACAATCAGTAGCGTATTCAAAATCACAAGCACAAGCACACACACACAGAAGAACTACCATCAGATCAAAATGTTAAGTGTCATCAGTATCAATAGTTTGGTCTGCCAAGTATCTGCACGGAGCAATGTCTGAAGCTCTGATGGTTTCCAGGTTGGCAGGTTTCCAGGTTGGCAGGCATAGTAAGTATTCTTCATATAATTAGGGACCAGCATGTCATATGATGTTGACCATAGGCGATAATGATATGATATGATATGATATCATTAGCATTGCATCATATGATATCATACAAATTGCATCATGTGATATTGTATATAAATTGGAAATTTAGCCAAGTCAGACTGCCGGCATCATATGATATCATATTATATTATGTGAAATCATATTGTATCATATTGCCGTTCCCTACATGTAAAAACTGGCTGGTTATCCCAATGTTGATCTACTTTGTCTTCGTGATTCCAGAAATGTGGTGGCTTGCTGGAAGTGGCATTGGAACTTGGATGGCAAAGCTCTCGCAGGCCAGCTGGATTTTGGGAGGTAAGGTATTCCCAGATACACACAGCTATTGTTTCGCACACACAGATAACCGAAAACTAAGATAAAGAAGTATACAAGCGCATTGCCCAGCAGTGGGTGGAGTTTGGAACACTGGGGTCTGGCTACACAAATTGATTTGAAAACAGTGCACACAGCTTGGTACCTCTTTCCATGTTTGGCCTGCACTGACTCACGTGCCCCATTCCAAAACTCTTTTCTCACAAATCCCCCAAACACACACAAAACTCCCCCCCACACAGATCCCATACACACAGCTATTTGTTCACTCACACAGATCCCCGAAACACACACACAGATCCCCCACACACAGATACCAGATACACACAGCTATTTATTCACTCACACAGATCCCCGAAACACACACAAAGATCTCCCACACACAGATTCCATACACACATAGCTATTTGTTCACTCACACAGATCCCCCACACACAGATCCCCCAAACACACGCACAGATTCCCCACATACAGATCCCATACACACAACTATTGTTTCACTCACACAGATCCCCGAAAACTTGGATAGAGAAATACGCAAGTACATCGCCCAGCAGTGGGTGGAGTTTGGAACACCGGCATCTGGCGGAAGCTTTTTCTACAAGTAAGACACATCACTGTTGTTTTCAAGGCGTCGCCATTCCGTCGCTGCATGGCGACGCATGGGTCCAGCCAAAGTAGTTAGCAATACCCCCCCGAACCCCCTAGGCTCAGCGCTTTGCGGGGTTCAGGGGTCAGCGCGTCACACTGGGGTCGCACCGAGTCGCTCAATGTGCGACGCGTCGCACAAAGAAAGAAACTGTTAGACACATGCATAGAGAATTACTGACCACCCCTCCTCACTTCACCCAATCTTTCTGTGCCGTGCTGTTCTGCCTCGGCGTGCTGTGCTGTCCTGTGCTGTGCTGTGCTGTGCTGCCTCGGGGTGCTGTGCTGTGCCGTGCTGTGCTGCCTCAGCATGCTGTGATGTACTGTACTGTACTGTACTGTACTGCCTCGGTGTCCCTAGACTTGACCTGACTTGAGTTCCCTAGCCTCACCTTACCTCACCCCACACAACCCCACCCTAAGCCATGCCGCTCCATCCCTTGCCATTCCCCACTATCCAAATCGTGCAAATTTTGCCTCATTTGACCCAACAATTACACCCACTCATCATAAGCAAATCCCCCCCACACACTCACCCCCCAACACGCACACGCACACACAAACATCATGAAGCAAATCCTTCACCGCACAAAAAACGCTGCCTGCCATGCTAATTTCCCTTCCTTGCCCCTCGCACAGCCAAGTGCCAGACCACATCAATGTGCCCTTCTCTCAATTGTACAGAATGTTGCCTCACTTCACCCCTCAACAAGAAACCGCCTTCCATTGAAATTTATTTTGCTTGCCCATTGCGCAGCCAAGCGTTAGACAGAATCGATGCGCCCTTGTCTCCATTATAAAAGTTGCCTCGCTTCACCCCACATCAAGTAACTGCCTGCCAATGAAATTTATTTTGCTTGCCCATTGCGCAGCCAAGCGTTAAACAGCATCAATGCGCCCTTGTCTCCATTATAAAAGTTGCTTCGCGAGTTCGCGTCACCCCACATCAAGTAACTACCTGCCAATGAAATTTACTTTGCTTGCCCATTGCGCAGCCAAGCATTAGACAGAATCAACGCGCCCTTCTCCCCAGTATATTAATGTTGCTGCACTTCAACCCACAACAAGGAACCGCCTACCATTGGAATTTACCTGCTTGCGCATTGCGCAGCCAAGTGCTAGACCGCATCTCCCAGCGACCTTCTCTCAATGATTTGGAAGTTGCTTTGCTTCAACCCACAACAAGAAACTGCCTGCCATTGACATTTACTTTGCATGCGCATCGCGCAGCCGAGCGTCAGGCCACATCAATGCGCACATTTCTCAATGATTTGGAAGTTGCCCAACTTCAACCCACAAAAAAACGAAACTTGCCCATTGCGCAGCCAAGTGTCAGGCCGCATCTCCCAGCGACCTCCAAAGGGGCTCGTTGGCCTTGAGACATTCAAGGAGCACCCAAAGGACCGAGTGATGCCTAGTGTGGGTTTGCTACAGTCAGGTGATGACGGTATTTACAATATCAGGTGATAGTATCTGGCATATCCTGTGGCAGTATATAGAACACCAGCCGGACACAAAGCAAGTTAGTGACCAAGGACCAAGAGATGCTGCAGTCAGATGATGATAGTATTTAGGATACCAGGTGAAAGTATCTGGCATAACAATTGATAGTATGTAATATAGCAATCGATAGTGTGTAGCACACCAGTTGAACTTGAAGTAGTTTGTAGGGACCAAGGACCGAGTGATGCCCAGTGTGGGTTGAGTACTGTCAGATCATAGTATTTAGAATATCAATTGATAGTATCTGGCATATTGTATGGTAGTATCTAGAGCACCAGCAGGTTGGCTACAGTCAGGTGATGATAGTATTTAGAATCTCAATCGATAGTGTCCAGCATAGCGATCGATAGAATGTAGCACATCAGATGAATGTAAAGGAAGTTTAGTGACCAAGGACCGAGTGATGCCCAGTGTTGGTTGACTAGAGTCAGGTGATGGCGGTATTTATAATATCAGGTGATAGTATCTGGCATATCGTGTGGTAGTATATAGAACACCAGCCGGACACAAAGCAAGTTAGTGACCAAGGACCAAGTGATGCCCAGTGTGGGTTGGCTACAGCACTATGGCCTGGTGGTAGGGACCACCACTACCACCACCACCACCACTACCACCACTACCACCACTACCACTACCACCACCACCACTACCACCACCACCACCACCACCGACTACCACACCTACACTCACTAACCAACAACCACTACCAAACCACCACCACCACCACCGCTACACTACACCACCCACCAACACCTACTACCACCCACCACCACCACCACTAACCACCAACACCTATACAACACCAACCCAAACCCCAACCCCCCCACACAACACCACCACCACCCACCCCCCCCACCCCTACCCCCCCCACCCCCACCACACCAACCGCTACACCACCTACCACACCACCCCTACACCACCCCCCCTACCCCCCCTCCCACGCCCCCCCCCCACTCGAACCACCACTCCCACCCCACCACCACCACCCCTCCGCGCCCCCCACCCACCCACACCACCCCCCCTCCACCCCCCCCGACCCCACCAACACCAAGCCTCCCCCCCTCACCACCGCACCACAACTAACCCACACCACCACACGCACTACCACCACCACACCCACCACCAACCCCACCTATCCACCACCAACCCTACACCACCACCACCCCTCACCACCACTACCACTACCGACCACTACCACACCACTAACACCACCACCACTACCACCACTACCACCCCCGCACCACCATCACCACTACCACACCACCACCACCACCACCACTACCACCACCACCACCACCACCACTACCACCACCACCACCACCACCACCACCAAGTGAGTAGTGCATGCAGCAACCAACTGGTGGCAAGTGGCTGGGAGCCAAGGAGCTGCCTAGAAGCTTGTGCCTGTTACCGATAATACATGCAGTCAGACGATATCATCAGTAGATCATGTGATAGTATCTAGCACATCAGCTGAATGTAATGCAAGTCTGGTCGACGTGGCTGTCTCAGGGAGCGGCCTAGAAGCTTGTGCCTGTTACCGATAAGACATGCAGTCAGACGATAGTATCAGTAGATCATGTGATGGTATCTAGCATATCAGCTGACTGTTGTGCCTAGCTGAAGCCCCAAGTTCCACCCGTGTCTCCACCGTTCTGTCTCTCCATGCCTCCCTCTCTCCACATTTGGCTGATAGTTAGGGTGCACATGACTAAATTACCAGCATCGCAGCGGCCAAAATCCTTATGTCCTGCCTGACTTATTGACAACTCAAAACGATCTCTGAATTGTTGCTATCCATGTCCTGCTTTACAGATGGGCGCTACGACCTCCATCATGCCATCGTCCAGAATGGGGGATACCAAGAGGTACGAGGCTGCTTGTGTGGGTGGGTGGGTGGGTGGGGGGGGGGGGGGGGATAGCCAAAAGCTTCTCTTCCCGGCCACTCTCGAAAGTCCCATCATTGGAGCATTTAAGATGTCGTATAGGAGGCAGTGCTTTTCTTTTCAGCTACCTGCCGCAGCTTCTAGGCAGCTCCCATACCTGCCTATAAAGCCAAACTTAAATACATAAATAAATAGCATGCCTTGTTACGAGGCGTGAGGTTGAGTTCAATGGGGCCTGTTTGCTTTCACTAGGGCCAACCACCACTGGGGCCACCACTGGGGCCAACCACAACTGGGGCCACCACTGGGGCCAACCACCAGAGGTTGAGTTCACTGGGGCCAACACAGTATACTGCACCTGGATTCAACATCATTAGTCTCCTACACTTGTTGAAATCTCGTCGCATATCCCAGTGGATGAGTCAGGGAGCTGCCTAGAAGCTGCTGCTCTTAGCTGGAAAGAAAAGCACTGATAGGTGATGCCTGACCTAGCTTTGAATGGTGCTGTTGTATGCCCCAAACATTCAGGTGGCAGCAGCCTTGGGCGATTCTCTTACCAACCACTCTCAAAAGTCCCAATATCGCATTGCATGCAAGCTGTTGTGTGCCCCCAACATTCAGGTGGCTGAAGCCTTGGGCTATTCTGTTACCAACCGCTCTTGAGAGTCCCAATATAACATTGCATTCACACTGTTGTATGGCCCAAACATTCAGGTGGCTGAAGCCTTAGGCCGATCTCTCGCCAGCGACTCTCGAAAGTCCCAGTTTGAAAGCATTGAAGATGTTGCAAAGGAGGTGCTTGACCTAGCTTTGAAAGGTGCATCTGGAAAGGCTGTGCAAGGAAGTGATTCAAAGGCAGGCAGCAATAAGGGACAGCCTGTCAAACTGTTCCAACCAACTGAGCTGGAGCTATTAGATGCTGGAAGAGCAGACCTTGTGTATGTGAGTCAATAAATAAATAAATAGATCTGAATATATGCATAAATAAATAAATAAAGAATAAATAAATAAATAAGATGCCGGAATGGCAGACCTTGTATATGTGAGTCAATAAATAAATAAATAAATAGATGCATAAATAAATAAATAATAAATAAATAAGATGCCGGAAGAGCAGACCTTGTATATGTGAGTCAATAAATAAATAAATAGATCTGAATAGATGCATAAATAAAGAAATAAAGAAGAAATGAGATGCTGGAAGAGCAGACCTTGTATATGTGAGTCAATAAATAAATAAATAGATCTGAATAGATGCATAAATAAATAAATAAAGAAGAAATAAGATGCTGGAAGAGCAGACCTTGTATATGTGAGTCAATAAATAAATAAATAGATCTGAATAGATGCATAAATAAAGAAATAAAGAAGAAATAAGATGCTGGAAGAGCAGACCTTGTATATGTGAGTCAATAAATAAATAAATAAATAGATCTGAATAGATGCATAAATAAAGAAATAAAGAAGAAATAAGATGCCGGAAGAGCAGACCTTGTATATGTGAGTCAATAAATAAATAATTAATAAATAAATTAGATGCTGGAAGAGCAGACCTCGTTTATGTGAGTCAACAAATAAATAAATAAATAAATAATACATAAATAAATATGATGCTGGAAGAGCAGACCTTGTTTATGTGAGTCAATAAATAAATAGGACACCTTATTATGAGGCGTGCGCCGTGCGATTGAGGGGGGGGACAGCCGGTTTGAAAAACAATATTATTCTAGTGTTAGTATAATATTAGTTTAAACAAATTCAAAATCCTGGTGAGACGGCTTGTCTGTCTAATATTAGCTAGCATTCACTAATATTATTCATTCACTAATATTATTCATTCACTAATATTAACTAACCTAGCCTTTCTTTACCAATAAGACAGGATAACTAAATAGGCTCGGAGGTTGTAGGTGCGATTGGATTTGTGGCAGTGTATTTGTATTTGTCGCAGTGTATTTGTAGCAGTGTATTTGTAGCAGTGTATTTGTACCATTGTTTGTGGATGTGGTAGGGGTGAGGGCTGGCACTCCCTTTTTGATGCTCTTATCATTACTGGCTCTGGGGTGCAATGGATTATCTTCTGGTGGTTATTTAATTCCAGGTTTGCTTCTACAGGTGTCCCATAGGGTCCCCTACATAAGGACCAACTAGTTTTCCAAAAGTTGATATATTTGGAAATTCATCCGAATGATTTTGAGGTTAGGCTCTTTGGCTACTCCTGGACTGTAGGGCACACCAACAAACACAGTCACTACCGATATCTAAGACAGAGCTGCGGATAATCAATCCCCGTACAACGAATGCCTCAGTGGCTGAGCTCCTTGAAGGAGGAAGTTGCCGGGTTCGAATCCCTCCGGGTGCGCCTTAGTGTTCGTGGTCGCTGTCAGCCGCCATGGTAGCTTTGTCTAGGTAAAGTAGCAGCCCGTTCCCTATCGCCGTAAGACGGTTCTCCCCCCACGCCCCACCAGGCGTTATCATTACTTCAGACACTCTGGTCGGCTACTATCGCAATGTAGCTCAACAGTATTCTTGACCTTCTGTGCTTGTCCTCCAGGCCATCCAAACAAACTTAAACTTCCTACAATTAAACCCCTCACATACCAACCATGATTTGATTTAAAAAATCGACCAGCTTTTCTAAGAACTTCCCCACCATCACGAGAAAGGTCGCGAACTTCATTACGAGCTTGAATTCTAGCCTCTCAAGCGCATGGGGAGGGTACAGTCAACTCGCTTATCAGGCAGGGCTTTAGGAAGACTGGTCAAATACTATCGCAATTCACTTCAAAAACATTGACCCTCTCCCTCTCTCTTTCCCTCACCCTCACCCTGTCCCTCACTCTCACACTCTCACTCCCCCCCCCCCCCCCCCCCCCAACCCCAACCCCAACCCCATCCTCACCCTCAGCACCCCCCCCACACACACACACTCACACTCACACTCACCCCCCCACTCACCCCCACCCCGCCCCACTGACCCACCGTGTTCGTTGTCCAGACCATACACAAGCATGGAGGGTACAGCTTGCTCTCTCTGCATACTGGGCTTTAAAAAGATTAGTCACCTCCCATTGCAATGCATTTCAACACCATTCTTGATCCCCTGTGTTTTGTCCTCCAGGCCATCCACAAGCATGGAGGGTACAGCTTGCTCTCTCAGCATACCGGGCTCCAGACACGCAAACGGCCACGCAAGCATTGGCGCGATATAAACAACGTAGTAGCTGAAATTATGGCGTACATGGACTCGGTACATGGTCAAGCAAGCCAAGGTGATAGTAGCGAAGGCAACAAGTCTGGAAGCTCAGCTGAAGAGGAAGCTGCTGGAAATGGAGATGGGCATGGAGAGGTGAAGACAGTCTTTCCTAACAACACGGCTGCAGCTCACTCTAGAGGGTTGGTGAATAGGGGCAGTAAACTGGATGCAGATGCAGCTCGAGGTGAAGGCTATGTAGATGCAGAAGCCAAGACAGTCTCTCCTAGCAACAAGGCTGCAGCTCACTCTAGAGGGTTGGTTAATAGGGGCAGTAAACTGGACTCAGAGGAAGATGGAAGAGACGAAACAGTATTTCCAAACAGCAAGGCTGCAGCTCGGTCTACAGGGTTGGAGACTGCAGACAGCATATCGGACGCAAAGGTAGATGGAGGAGTCAAAACAGTATTTCCAAACAACCTGGCTGGATCTCACTCTACTGAGTTGAAGGCTGGAGCTCAGTCTACAGGGTTGAAGGCTGGGAACAGCATATCGGACATAGACATAGACTTTAGCGAGGAGGAAGCATACATGACTTGGAGTTATGAGATGCTGCATTGGGCTGTGCTCGGTTGCTGTGTAGGTCTTTCAGATGCAAGATCAGGTTTCTGGATCATCTCGTGCCTGGGAGCAGAAGACAAGCTGGCGACAGCACACTCTGCTGACTTGGAGGAGGCAGGCTGTGAAGGGGTGGAGGTCACAGACAAAAGGAAGTACCTTCCAACTCATCAAGAGTTGATTCGGGCAGCAAGGTACGTTCGTGTCTTCATTGATGATGATGATGATGATTACTTTTGTCCTGGTGCCCTACTGAAGTTGTAGCTGGGCTAGATTTAGGGTACACGAGACGAATTGTGTGCCCTAGTCGGCGCCCACAAGCAGCTTGACGGAGATTAGTAGGACTATGAGCGTCATGCTAGAAAAATGTGTTTAATACATGTTGATCTTCCTCGGCCTGTTGGCTGAGTTAAAGCCAAGTATGGGGGGCTGGATTGGGGGGTGTGGAGGGGTGGAGTGTGAGGACCTCTTATGTGCCCTTCAATGACATGCAAGGACACAACACAAATTACATGACATTACATACAATGATATACTTGTCTGGAACCCCCACCTCCACCCACACTGGCTCTATTCCTTCCTTCACTAGCACAATTGTAAGGAATATATGTTTCTAACATCAGGCAGGACCTCTTATATGCCCTTCAATGACATACTTGTCTGGAAACACCGCTTCCATCCACACTGGCTATATTTGTTTCTTTACTAGCACAATTGTAATGAATTTCTGCTTCTCGCAACTGGCAGGATCTCTTATACGCCCTTCAATGACATACTTGTCTAGGACCCCCGCTTGTACCCTCACTGGCTCTATGTCTTCCTTCACTAGCACAATTCAACAACAATAACAATAACAACATATATGTTTCATACAACAGGCAGGACCTGTTGTATGCGCTTGACATGCTTGTCTGGGACCCTTTAGCTTCTGCCCTCACTGGATATATTTCTTCCTTCACTAGCACAATTCAACAACAACAACAACAACAACAACATTAATAACAACAATAAGAATAACAATAAATAAATTTCACACAACAGGCAGGACCTGTTGTATGCGCTCCAGTTCCATGGACACGAGAAAGTTGCACAAAGGTAGGTGCACTTTATTTGTGTATGCACTTCATTTGTCTGTATGCACTTCATTTTGTTGTATGTACTTCATTTGCCTGTATGCACTTCATTTTGTTGTATGCACTCTATTTGTCTGTATGCACTTCATTTTGTTGTATGCACTTCATTTGTTTGTATGCACAGGTATGCACTTAATTGTGTTACTTCATTTTATCTAATATTTCAAGAAGTATGCAGCTCCATGGACACGAGAAAGTTGCACAAAGGTACGTGCACTTGTTTTTGTATGATGATGATGATGATGATGATGATGGTGATGGCATTTTTCCTGGTGCCCTACTGGACTCTAAATGTGCTCGCAGGTCGACAGAGCCAAGGGGGACTTAAACACACTTCATTTGATTTACTTCCTTGTATATATTTGATCAAGAACTATGCACCACCAAATCGAGAGACGGCAAAGTATTTAATATAAAGCGGTTGCTAATCCGTGTGTACTTTCCCTTGTCCCAAGGTTTTCAATCCAAGTCTCACTATATGTCAATTAGTTAAAGGACGCAAATACGGCACATTTTTCTCTTGTCCAATCTATATCATGAAGAACATTTGGTGGTTGGCCCCAGTGAAAGCAAGCAAGCTGGCCCGCTCAACCTCAAGCCTCATAATAAGGCGTCCTGTTTATTTATTTATGTATTTGTTAAGAACACAGGCGTACTATTTATACTAATATTAATAGGTATATTAATAATATTTATATTAATAATAGGTATATTAATAATAGGTATATTAATCATATTTGTATCAATCCTATTTGTATTAATGAATAATGAGACATACTATTTATTTTTTGTTCATGAAGAACATATGGAGGCTGACAGGAGTACATTACATAAACTCGGCAAAATAATGCCGAGACAGGGCAGCGGCACAACCAGCCAACTTTCCAGTTTATAACAAGATCTGGGGGATTGAGGCACCCCCACAAACCTGTATGTCCTCGTCCTCCTTTGCCCCATTAGTCGCCCTTGCGGTCTCCGTCCCTTAGCTGTTCTTGTCTTCCTCTGTCATTTTTCCTTGGTCTCAAAGGACTAGGTTTATCAGTTGCGCCCTTTCCTGGTTCCCCCCTTGTAAAAAAAGGACCAATGCTGGCCTGCGGTATAATCTAACCTATGAAGGGTCTGGGGTGAATATGACTGTTTTTGTTTCCGTGCAACGCGTCGTAAATTGAGCAAATCGGGTGCGGCCCCAGTGCGACGCACTGCCCCTCGAACCCTGCAGAGAGCAATACGCGGAGCCTGGGGGGCATTTCTGACTGGTTCAGATGGACCCATGTGTCGCCATGCAGCGACGCGATGGCGACGAGTTAAAAAAACAATGGTCAATATCTTTGCCCTATCTACCAGGCCAGGTTAATGAAGTTCCAACTGGTTGTGAACAGCCAGGTTAATTTATGTAGGACTGGTTGTGAACAGCCAGGCCGCGTAGGTAAAACTGGTTGTGAACAGCCAGGTTAATGTATTGAGAACTGGTAGTGAACAGCCAGGTCTGCTTCTACAGCTGCCTCATAGGTTTCCTCTTCATAGTCTCATATTCACCCCCGGAGATCTTCAGCCACTTCTCCTCATGTGAGGAGGCCGGGATGAATACACAGTAACACTGTTATCGCTTTTTACAATCACAGTAGCCTCTTTGAAAAACTAACTCAGCAGCACTGCTGTCGCCTCTTTGAAAAACAATCACAGTATCACTGGCATCTCCTCTTTGACAAACTAACTCAGTAGTACTGCTATTGCCTCTTTGAAAAACTAACTCAGCAGCACTGCTATCGCCCCTTTAACTAACTAACTCAGTAGCACTGCTTTCGCCTCCTTGAAAAACTAACTCAGTAGCACTGCTATGGCCTCTTTGAAAACCAATCACAGTAGTACTGCTCTCGTCTCCTTGAAAAATTAACTCAAGCAGTACTGTTATTGCCTGTTTGAAAATCTAACTGAGTAGCACTGCTATGGCCTCCTTGAAAAGAATCACAGTAGTACTGATACCGCCTCCTTGAAGAATAATCACAGTAGCAATATTACCGCCCCTTTGAAAAACTAACTCAATAGTACTGCTTTGGCCTCTTTGAAAACTAACTCAGTGGTACTGCTTTGGCCTCTTTGAAAACTAACTCAGTAGTGCTGCTTTGGCCTCTTTGAAAACTAACTCAGTAGTACTGCTTTGGTCTCTTTGAAAAACTTACTCAAGCAGTACTGTTATTGCCTCTTTGAAAATCTAACTCAGTAGCACTGCTATGGCCTCCTTGAAAAGAATCACAGTAGTACTGATATCGCCTCCTTGAAGAATAATCACAATAGCAATATTACCGCCCCTTTGAAAACTAACTCAGTAGTACTGCTTTGGCCTCTTTGAAAACTAACTTAGTGGTACTGCTTTGGCCTCTTTGAAAAACGATCATAGTAGCAATATTATCGCCTCCTTGAAAAACAATCACAGTAGCAATATTATCGCCTCTTAGAAAAAGTAACACAGGAGCACTGCTATTGCCTTCTTGAAAAATAATCACAGTAGCACTGTTATCGCCTCTTTGAGGAACTGACTCAGCAGCACTACTATCTCCTCTTTGAAAAAGTACATCAGTAGGACTGCTTTCGCCTCCTTGAAAAACTAACTCAGTAGCACTGCTACGGCCTCTTTGAAAACCAATCACAGTAGTACTGCTCTCGTCTCCTTGAAAAACTAACTCAAGCAGTACTGTTATTGCCTGTTTGAAAAACTAACTCAGTAGGACTGCTATGGCCTCTTTGAATAAGAATCACAGTAGTAATATTATCGCCTCCTTGAAAAAGGATCGCAGTAGCAATATTATCGCCTCTTTGAAAAAGTAACTCAGAAGTAATGCTCTGGCCTCTTTGAAAGACAGTCACAGTAGTATTGCTATGGCCTCGTTGAAAAAGAATCACAGTAGCACTGCTAGGGCCTTTTTGAAAAACTAACTCATGAGTACTGTTATCGCCTCTTTGAAAATCTAACTTAGTAGCGCTGCTATCGCCTCACACAATCACAGGTGCGACCTACTCGTCCAAAAGCATGCCCAGGGTGCAAGGAAACCCAATCGCCCCATACAATCACAGTAGCACTGCTATCTCCTCTTTGAAAAACTAACTCAGCAGCACTGCTATGACCTCTAACAATCACAGGTGCAACCTTCTCGTCCGAAAGCATGCCCAGGGAGCAAGAAAACCCAGGGAGCCAAAGGGCAACACAACCAAGCTATCTCCTCGTACAATCACAGGTGCAACCTATTGCCTCTTTGAAAAAGGATCTGAGTAGCACTGCTATCTGCTCGTACAGGTGCAACCTACTCATCCGAAAGCACGCCCAGGGTGCAAAGAAACCCAGAAATCCTAAGGGCAACACGACCAAGCTATCTCCTCATACAATCACAGGTGCAACCTACTTGTCCGAAAGAACGCACAGGGAGCAAGGAAACCCAGGAAGCCTAAGAGCAACCCAACCAAGCTATCTCCTCATACAATCACAGGTGCAACCTATCGCCTCTTTGAAAAACAATATGAGCTGCACTGCTATCTCCTCACACAATCACAGGTGCAATCTTCTCGACCGAAAGCACGCCCAGGGTGCCAGGAAACCCATTCGCCTCATACCATCACAGTAGCACTGCTATCTCCTGTTTGAAAAACAATCTGAGCAGCACTGCTATCGCCTCTAAAAATCACAGGTGCAACCTACTCGTCCGAAAGCACGCCCAGGGTGCGAGGAAACCCAATCGTCTCATACTATCACAGTAGCACTGCTATCTCCTGTTTTAAAACCTAACTCTGCAGCACTGCTATCTCCTCCTACAATCACAGTAGCAATACTATCGCCTATTTGAAAAACAATCACAGTAGCACTGCTCACCTCATACAATCACAGGTGCAACCTACTCGTCCAAAATTACGCCCAGGGTGCGAGGAAACCCATTCGCCTCATACCATCACAGTAGCACTGCTATCTCCTGTTTGTAAAACAATCTGAGCAGCACTGCTATCGCCTCTAACAATCACAGGTGCAACCTTCTCGTCCGAAAGCACGCCCAGGGTGAAAGGAAACCCAGGAAGCCTAAGGGCAACACAACCAAGCTATCTCTGGGCATGATCCGGGAGGCTCTACAGTCATCTGGCATGGGCTTGGGCTGCACCTTGACCGACATTCATAACAGCTTGCTGTCTAGCGGAGCTTCAGTGAACAAGTCGCGTCTCAGCTCCTGGCTGACCCAGCGCAGTAGGGAGGGTGAGGTACAGAAGGTCGGCCATGGAGTGTATGCCATACCATGTGATCAGATGGGTTGACGTGCTCGCAGGGATATTTTACGTACCTAGCACTGAGTGTGCTGTGAGTATAAAAAGCTGGGTGTGACTGAGACACGTTGCCGTAGAAAGGCCATGGAAAATACGCCATACTATGTGATCCGACGGGTTGACGTGCTCGCAGGGATGTGTACGAGTATGTTACAGTCCAGGGGTAGGCCAAATAGGCTAAAAGGACTTGCCCAACCGTGATAGGAGGGGCTTAAAAAGAAAAATCATTGAAAAACTGAACCCCAAACAATTGGGATGTTTTACGTACCTAGCACTGAGTGTGCTCTTAGTATATAGAGCTAGATGTGACTCAGATACGTGGACGTAGGACGTACGTAGAGTGTGCACCATACCATGTGATCAAATCATTGGTGTGAGTGAGAATGAGACAAGTTGGCGTACTCCGCTTCATCAACATGACCAGGCGCAGTACAGAGGGTGAGGTGCAGAAGGTCGGCCATGGAGTGTACACAGTGCCATGTGCTCCGAGCATCAGTGTGAGTGAGACTGAGGCAAGTTGGCGTGCTCTGTTTCATCAGCATGACCAGGCGCAGCATGGAGGGTGAGGTGCAGAAGGTCGGCCGTGGAGTGTACACAGTACCATGTGCTCCGATCATAGGTGTGAGTGAGAGTGAGACGAGTTGGCGTACTCCGCTTGCTCAACATGACTAGGCGCAATTGAGTAAAGAACAAAGGCGGCAAGATATCATTAAGTATCAAGCCGCAGTACATCTTAACATACTTGGTTCCGGATTCAAAAATTAAAAAATTGAACAGAGCGAGACTGAGACGAGTTGACGGGCTCCGCTAGCTCAACATGACCAGGCGCAGTATGGAGGGTGAGGTGCAGAAGGTCGGCCGTGGAGTGTACACAGTACCATGTGCTCCAATTATTGGTGTGAGTGAGACTGAGACGAGTTGACGGGCTCCGCTAGCTCAACATGACCAGGCGCAGTATGGAGGGTGAGGTGCAAAAGGTCGGCTGTAGAGTGTAGTAGTGTACACAGTACCATGTGCTCCGATCATTGGTGTGAGTGAGACTGAGACAAGATGGTGTGATGTGCTTGCTCAACATAACGTGTCTCCAACTGTCGCAGCGTAGCCTGTTACAGTAGATTACGCATGTGTGTGTTTTTATAGTCTAGCCGGTTAAGGTGTAGCCAAATAGGCTAAATATACATGCCCAGCTTCGATATTGGAAGGGCTCTGAACTGACCCCCAACAAATCGTAAACAATCGGGGCCCGGAGTTCGTGCTATGCAGATTCACGTACTCTGATACACCAACTGACATGGTGGGCTTCTATTTGAGCATCTATCCATCTGTTTTTGTCTCCACTAAACCTGCTGTATGTTAGAAGCAGCTCCTGAGGTAGCCACGTTGGCTGTAAGGAATCCTCTCATCCTCATGCTGATCTATCGTTTGAACAATTTTTTACTGCCTCAAATATTTGGGGGGGGATAGTGTCGGAGGCGGATCATGTCGTTCATGTTCGTGGAGGCTAACTTTCCCCCACCATCATCATGTCGTTCATGTGGCTCGCACACCTGTTCAGAGCCAGAATGCTCAGAGCTAAGCCAAGCTAAGCCAAGCCAAGCCAGCTAGCACACCCCTTCAGAGCCAGAATGCTCAGGGCCAAGCCAAGCCAGCTAGCACACCCGTTCAGAGCCAGAATGCTCAGAGCCAAGACAAGCCAGCTAGAACACCCCTCCAGAGCCAGAGTACTCAGAGCCAAGTCAAACCAAGCCAGCTAGCACACCCGTTCAGAGCCAGAATGCTCAGAGCCAAGACAAGCCAAGCCAGCTAGCACACCCGTTCAGTGCCAGACTGCTCAGAGTCAAGCCAATCCAAGCCAGCTAGCACACCCGTTCAGAGCCAGAATGCTCAGAGCCAGGGCAAGCCAAGCCAGCTAGCACACCCATTCAGTGCCAGACTGCTCAGAGTCAAGCCAATCCAAGCCAGCCAGCACACCCGTTCAGAGCCAGAATGCTCAGAGCCAAGACAAGCCAAGCCAGCTAGCACACCCCTTCAGAGCTAGAATGCTCAGAGCCAAGCCAAGCCAGCTAGCACACCCGTTCAGAGCCAGAATGCTCAGAGCTAAGCCAAGCCAAGCCAGCTAGCACACCCGTTCAGAGCCAGAATGCTCAAAGCCAAGACAAGCCAGCTAGCACACCCCTTCAGAGCCAGAATGCTCAGAGCCAATTCAAACCAAGCCAGCTAGCACACCCGTTCAGAGCCAGATTGCTCAAGGCCAAGACAAGACAAGCCAGCTAGCACACCTGTTCAGAGCCAGAATGCTCAGAGTCAAGACAAGCCAGCTAGCACACCCCTTCAGAGCCAGAATGCTCAGAGCCAAGACAAGACAAGGCAGCTAGCGCACCCGTTCAGAGTGCTTGAAATCATAGCGTGCTATGACGAGCTCTGTTTTTTGTTTACCAGAAACTGAATCGAGATTTGAGGTTAACGAGAGGTCCCTTGCCAGGATGCCGCAGTGACGGAGTGATTAAGCAGTCAGGCTGACCTATTTCTTTCCGCACCACATGTTGTGACTCACACACACCATTTGCACACACCACTCGTCAAAGGCCAGTTTCAATGCTCGCTTGGCCTTGCAGAACGAACCTTAATCAATCAAGGCTGTGTCATGGGTTCCAATCCGCACACCGGTAGTATGCTCCCTGGTTTCCGAGGGTTTATAGGGGGGGTGGGGGGTGGAATTAGACGTTGAACTTGAACTTGGTTACATGGCTCCAGCTAGCAGTTTGGATGTTCGTCGTCCTTGGTAGTTTAAAACGTATTCACCAGGAAAGATGTTAATGTGAACAAATCGTTTTTCTTTTCTTCTGTTTGTAAATGTTTTTCTTATTTTTTGGAATTGGAAATAATAATTGTTACAAGGTTCTATACGCCAGGATGGGCGTCTAACCGTCTGCACATTGCAACCAACAATTACCCCCCGAGCGAGAACCACGGAAACCAGGGGTTTCTAGGGAAAAAGTCGGAGTGCAGGTTCGAACCTGGGACCCCTCCGGTTGTGGTGACCACTCTAACCCGTGCACCACTCGGGGAATTGGAAAATGGTGTAATGGGGAGCACTGACCGGCACATAGTTGGCTGGAAACCATGTAACGATTCAATTTGGCTGAGTTCGTGACTGGGTATGTCACTCGAAGCTCGTGTTGTTACGGTCCAGGGGTAGGCCAAACAGGCTTTAGGGACTCGTCCAACCGTGACAGGTGGGGCTAAAACGAAAAAGCACTGATGAACAGAACCCACAAACAATCGTTTAACCGACGAGGGCCCTGAGTTCGTGCTAAAGTGATAATTTAAACTAATGTGACTCCAGAGCCTCCCACCTAAGATGAAACATGTAATGATCGAAACGAAGCAAAACAAAACATTGCATGACTTCCGTCATAAACTGTGGCTATACTAAGGGGCGCAGAATGGGGGATGGTGTAGTGCCGGTGCCGCCGCTGATGGCTAGAACTTGAAACTTGAACTTGTTTACATAGCTCCAGCCAGCAAGTTGGCAGCTTGTCGTCTTTGGCAGTAACACAAATTATTACCAGGAAAATGTAAACGCGAACCAAACACTTTTTCTTTCTTTCACTTCCCCCTCTTCTTCTTAACGATACAAAACAGTAAAAAAGCTAATGATACCCAGTTCATACCTATAAAAAAAGACTTCGACCAGTCTCTTCATTCTTGCATGGAACATAGGTACTTGGTGCTAGCATCAATCCCAGTGTTCTCGCCACCAGCGGCGGCACCGGGTATCTCTACATCATAACCCTTCCCAGCAGTACCGATCTTGACGAATGAAGTGATCTGATGAAGATTATTTACATGGGTAAGCGACTCCATGGGTAAGCGACTTCAGTACATCAGGCGTACTGCCGGGCGAGCAAAGTTGCCTGCGCCCCACGTCACCTGTATATATAGTCACGTCACCTCACATCAACTCACACTCATAGGCAGACACGTCACGTCACAAGGGCGGTCACTCCCTAATTTGAAAAGAGGAACTTCAACTTGGGTACATGGCTCCAGCCAGCAATTTTGCTGTCTTTGGCAAAATCGGCAATTGATAAGAGGAATATTTTGAATGTCAACGTTGCTGCCAAATGCGGCGAGAAGCCATAGAGGCTGGAGTCATGTAACAAAGTTAAAGTTTAGTTTTTAAAGAGAACAAGGTTACATACTCAGCAAAACAATGCCGAGACCGTACAGCGCCAGAGCAGCTGGACAGTTTTATAACGTTCAGGCGTGCAAACGTCAACATACTTTGTCCTGCCGAACGACGACCACGGAAACAAGGGAGTGCAGCCACCAGCATTCGAACCCAGGATGTTTGGGTTGTGGAGACTTGAGGGGCTACTAGATGCTAGAGCTTCATTTGAGCCACAAGGACTATCAAAAGTCATCATCATCTTCTGCAAGCGAACAATTGTTGTACAGCAGATTAGCAGTTGTTTTAGTTGTTTCTGTTTCTGTTGATGTAGAGGTTGTTGTCGTTGTTGCACATTTTGCATGCTTGGATTTCATCTCTTCATACATCGTCCACAACTCCACTCATGCTTCCCAACCCCCTCTCCTCCTCATGACACCAAGATAGCTTAGGTCTGTGTTGTAAACTTCATAAGCACGCTGCAGCACACACCACTCTTCCCCTTTCTACACCCCCTGCTCACCCACCTCCACCCTTCTCCCCTCCGCTCCCTTCCCCCCAAGACACTGCTTAATCCCATGCCATACAATACAAAAGATTGGTGGAGTGTCAAACTGCGCCCTTGGCTTGCTAACCTTGCTGCGGGACACAACACTCTTCCCTTTCCTACACCCCCTTCCCCCCCCCCCCTTCCCCCCCCCCCCCCCCCCACCCCCACCCCCACACACACCCCCCCACACACACACAGAAACACATTTCTCCTCTCTGCCCCCCTCCGCCCAAGTCCCACGACTTACCACATGCCAGTTGGAGCACCAAACTGCGCCCCTGGCTTGCTAAGCATGCTGCAGCAGCAGCAGGCAAGTTGCCTAACATGGGTTGTCCCGAAGATGCCTCAGATCCTATGAAATTCCTGGATGAGGGCAGCAGCGCATTTGCATGTCAGCACTCCTTTAGGCTTATTTGACATTAACAGGACTGCAGTACAGTCATTGCTAAACCAGAAATACAGTACATTCAAAAATCAAGCCGATCAGTGTGAGAAATATACTGGAGGATTGTGGCCTAAGAGGGCGGCAGTACATACTTATTTGCAAGATAAGGTTGACATAGGGAAATAGCTAACGTGGACAGCAGTACATTTCTAATAGCATGATCACAGTTGGCATAGAGAAACCCCAAATGTGGGAAGCAGTACATGCTCATCAGCAAGATAAGGTTGACATTGGGAAACAGCAAAAGTGGACAGCAGTACATTCCTAATAGTATGATCACAGTTGGCATAGGGAAACAGCAAATGCGGGCAACAGTACATGCTCATCAGCATGTCAAAGCTTGGTTTAGCGTAGCAGTCTGCCAGGGCACACACTCATCTGCATGATCAAGGTTGGTGTAGGGTTACAGCCTAGGCAGGTAGAAGTGCACACTCCTTAGCATGATCAAGGGTTATGCAGGGAAACAAGAAGTGTGGGCAGCAGTGTAAGCTCATGAGTATGATAAAGCTTGGCTGAAGGTAGCAATCTGCCAGGGCACACACTCATCTGCATGATCAAGGTAGGTGTAGGGTTACAGCCTAGGCAGGCAGAAGTGCACACTCCTTAGAATGATCAAACCTGGTTTAGGGTCACACTCAACGTGGACAGTAATGCATTCTCATTCGCATGATCACAGTTGATGTAGGGTTACAATCCACGTTGGTAGCAGTTCAGACACATCAGCATGATCAAGGTAGATTTAGGGTAACAGGTAAACAGGGCAGTACCGCACGCTCATCAGCATGATCAGGGTTTATGTTGAGTTACAACCCATGTGGGCAGCAGAACATTCTCATCAACATGATAAACGATGATTTCGGGTAGCAACTAACCATGGTAGTGGTATGTAATCATCAATATGATCACGGTTGATGCAGGGTTACAACCCATGTGGGCAGCAGCACATACTCGTCAGCATGATTAACGATGATTTTGGTTAGTAACTAATCAGGGCAGTAGTGAATGATCATCAGCATGATCACTCTTGATGTAGGGTTACAGCCCATGTAGGCAGCAGTACATACCAGTATGATCAGGGTTGGTGTAGGCTTACACCCGATGTGGCTAGTAGTGCATGCTGATTAGCATGATCACAGTGGATTCAGGCTTACACCCAAATGCCCATGAGGTTAGTAGTGCAAGATCATCAGTGTAATACATTTCTAACTTGAGTCGCACGCAATGAGGGCATCAGAGCATGCATGTCAGCATAAATGGTGTTCATTTATGGTTGTACCCCTGAGGCTGGACACCTTCTTCTCACCGTGAGCTTGAACTAACGCCTGGCGTAGGATTCGAGCTTTCTGCACTGCTGCTGAAGGGGTTTGATGCTAGTGTTGAAATTTGAGGAACATAACTACGCATCGTGCTTGATCGAGACACGCCCCTCACTAACGCTAGAAAGGACATGTGGGAGAGAGACCACTACAGGGCAATATCTCCAGAGGGTTGCTGCACTGACTGGTTTACAAGTGAGACCGTCGGATAGCCTTCTTGCTGGCTTGCTTGCTGGCTAATGGCATCCAAAAACGTTAGCGCGATGGCTGATCGGCTACAGCCAGCTGATGGCTGTCGTGAGCAGTGATGGAATAGTCGGTTGATGGGTCGGTTGGAGCCGGTTGATTGTCGGTTGACAGCAGGTGAAGACGAGGAAGGTGATTTGACCTCATCGCCGGCTCAAATCTGCAGATGTTGATTTCATGAACTCCTGCGATTGCATTTTGCGCAAGGACTCAATCCCTGCAGATCTGTTTTATTTCTAGGCTGCACGTGTGAAGAGCAGAGCCGTAATTCTTACCCCGACTTGGAGCTCGACCTCGTAGCAACTGCTTCTATCTTTCTAGAACTTCACATCCCCACTTCTGATCAGATAGATACTCAGAGGCGGTTAATACGCCATTGGATCATTGGCAATGCAGCAATCAAACGCGAACATCCTGACTGCTGTTTTGCAGCATCTGGTAGGCTCAAGTCAGCCCCAACACCCGCCCCAAGGAGCTGGCCCCGGATACGGAAACGGAGCTGGTCCAGACAGGTTTTACGATGGTGATTCGGGACGTATGGATCGAAGAGACTATCCGCCTTCGGGCCAGAACTTGCATCCTGGCAGATCTGCCCCCTACCCAGATTTCCACCCTCAAGACATGCACCCTAGAGGCAGCCATGAAGGCCACCTAGATCCCTATATGGGGGGTCCAGGGGCGCCTTTGTACCGTGACAGGGGGCCTGAGTATCCTGAACCCAGTGACAGCCGACCTTTCGGCCCAATGAAACCAGCAAACAGGTCGAATGGACCCATGCCGGTCAGCCATAGGCCTATGGGGCCCATGACTTCTAACCACGGCCCCATGGGTCCCATGACACGGAGGGTGGAATCCAGGCCAGCAGGCCCTCCCCCCATGAAGCGCCAGATGCATCATCAGGGTGCTGCCCCATCCCCTGGTCTTAGCAACCAGGCCAAGAAACCTCGGGTGGAAGCTGTCCGATATCCTCCTCAGGTGAAGGAGCTCCGGGAGCTGATGATCGACATCGCGCGGCCAATTATTGAGCAGTGCAAGGCTGAGGGGGTGACAAAGCTGGTACCGGAGGAGCATGGCTACCCTCTCAGTCGCATCAAGGAGGACATGCGGACCCACTTTAATATTGAGATGGACTACAGGCTGATGGCGGGCAAGGATTTGGGAAACAAGCCGAAGCTGTCAGACATCCTCGATTTCTATGCCAAGGACTTGATCACCTTGTTCGGTCATGCCAAGCAGGGAATGCTGATCATGCCAATTCTGGGCAAAGAACTACCCCACAGCACGAGCAACAGAAAGTTGACTGTCAAGTTGAGTGACCAAGGTCCTTATGGTGATTCTATGTTCAGCCTGGCCCGAAATAAGCAACTCAAGTTCATCGCCAAGTACCTGAAGCGAAAGCTCATTTCAACGCGCTTCAGCCTATTGATTGAGGCCATGAGGGAGGTGATGAAGGCGCCCACCCCAAACAATGACTTTCTCAAAGCTGAAGCGGTATTCAGGGAAGGCTGTCTTGTAGCGGCGTGCGTACACCGTGCTCCCCATAAGAAAGTGATTGAGGCTGCGACAGGGTTGGCAAACAAGTACGCCTTTTCTTTGGCGTCTCTTCTAGAGGAGGTGAAGGCCAACTGCCCCGAGTACTCTTCCGAAACCTCACAGGAGGAGTTTCACAAGTTCTTGCAATCGTCATCCCTGATCAAGCAGATCAAGGTCATGCGGGAGGAGGATCCAACCAACCCCTTTGAGCTTCATCCCTGCTCGAGCATTCCGGGACTGGAGGTGGAGACAAAGGCCTGTGTTGGGAAGACTGAAGCGGAGCAGACCCCAGTGAAGGAGGAGGAAGAGGCTGGAGATACCACACACTGCAAGGAATCCAAGGAGGCCTGCACTGAGGAGGCGATGGAGGAGGTGGAGGGGGAGCAGGAGCCCAAGGTATCAGGAGATGAGGTTGATGAGGCTGGTGCAGGTGAAGGTGATGAGGGGAAGGAAGGAGCGGCCAAAGAGGAGGAGGAAATGCTGAGAGAGGAAGGAACAGTTCTCCATCTCTTGGAGGACAAGCTGTCAGGAGATGATGAGGTTGAGGAGGATGATAACCTCCAGGAGGTTGCAGTGGATGTGAAGAAGGAGGCAGCGCAGGAGCATGAGGCGCAGGAGGAAGAAATGGCCATTGTTCCTCAGTTAGGCAGCGGTGACAACCTGTGGCTTCTCAGTACCTTGTGGCAGCTAGTGCACACAGCGGTCGCCCCATACCACAAGAAGCGTGTCCAAGCGTGCACAAGCTACAAGAAGTGAGTGACTCTGTTAAATCTATTCATTTGTGAATCCAGGACCTATGAATGTACTCGATAAGCAGTACAACGGCAGGCTGTTTGTTCTGCAAGCAACAAGACGAGAGTAAATCTGTTAAATCTATTATGGATCATACGTTCATACGTTTCCCCCAAAATAATTGATGGTGAATCCAGGACCTTGTATTGTACTTGAAAAGCAGTTCAACGGCAGGCTGTTTGTTCCACAAGCAACAAGAAGTGAGTGTATCTGCTGTTCGCACTGTTTCATTTTTAGCTACAGGGCATGGGGCAGCTTCTAGGCAGCTTTCTTGGCTGCCTGCTCATCTGAGGAGCCGAAGACAAAAAGGTTTCACGATTTACGTCCTGTCTGGAGGCCAGAATAAGTCATGGTTGTGACTGCTGCAATTTGTGCACTATCACCACTAACACGGACACTACCATCACCACCAAAAACAACGCTGCCATCACCACTGACACCAACACTACCACCACCATTAACACCAGCACTATCATCACCACTAACACCAACACTACCATCACCACTAACACCAACACTGCCATCACCCCCAATACCACCACCACCACCAATAGCACCGACTCCACCTCCCCCTCCAACACACACAAACCAACACCAACACCACTGTATGCTCACCTCTGCCATCCCCGCAGGCAAGATGAGGCTGAGGCCGTGGCGGTTTTTCCCCATTCTGCGAGACAGTCTGCCTAATTTGTGCATCTCCTTTTTAACGAGGACACATGCACACTGACCCCCCCCCCCCCCCCCCCACCTCCCACCCCCCACCCCCCCACTCACCATGTTCGACTGATACCCCTTCAGGCAAAATAGGGCTGTGGCTGTGGCAACTTGCCTCCAACTGCGAGACAGTCCCCTCAATGTGTGCATCTCCTTAACAAGGACCCCCACACACACATGCCCCAACTCACAAATTTTGACTGGTACCCCTGCAGGCAAGACGTGGCTGGGGCTGTGGAGGCATCCCCCATTCTGCGAGACGGTCCGCCCAATTTGTGCATCTCCTTAACAAGAACACACACACACACCGACCCCCCCCCCCCCCCCCCCCCCCCCCCCCCCACACACACACACACACATACACACACAAACACACAAACACACCACCAACAGCAACTACGCACCCACCCACTACCCACTCGCCATGTTTGACTGATACCCCTGCAGGCAAGATGATGTTGGGGCTGTGGTGTCATCCCCCATTCTGCGAGACAGTCCACCCAATTTGTGCATCTCCTTAACAAGAATACACGCTCACACCGATCCCCCCCCCCCCCCCACACCCCCCACACACACCGCCAAAAGCAACTATGCACCCACCCACCACCCACTCGCCATGTTTGTCTGATACCCCTGCAGGAAAGATGAGGCTGATGCTGTGTCTGCTGGTTACGAAGCTGCCAAGCTCCGCCTGGACTTCAAGGTTCGCTACAAGCACGCCATGAAGCTGGCTGACATTGGTTTCGCCAATCTGTTGGAGATCCTGGCCTGGGAGGTGTTTGAGCCGCTTGTGGATGTGGAGAATGCCGAGCACAAGGGCGAGAAGGGGTAAGTTCCGAAGAACCTGGCTAAATAGGAGTCTAAATCCTGAGAACAAGGATAAGAAGGAGTAAGATTCCTGAGTCTATTGGTAGGAAGGGGTCAGAATCCTGGTCACAAGGGCGAGATGGGGTAAGATTGCAAAGAACATGGCTGAACAGGGGTCAGAATCCTGAAAGGAAGGGATGTACGGGTTGAGATTGCGGAAAAAAACTGGCTGATTAGGGGTCAGAAGCCTAAGAACAAGGATAAGAAGGGTTAAGATACCTGAGACCGTTGGTGGGAAGGGGTCAGAAGCCTGAAAGAAAGGGATATAGGGTGTGACAAAAATGGGAACAAGGTTTGAAAGGGTCGGGGAAGCTGGGAAGAAAGATCATAAGGAGGGTAGCTCTTCAAACAAGGCCGGAGGCAGATTAAAGAGGGGGGCCTGTTGACCTGGGGAATACATGTACACATTGACACAATGGCCTGCCGATGGCAATGTAATGTATGTTTTACGGTATGTTGCATGACCCCCCCCCCCCCCCCCCCCCCCCCCCCCCCCCCACACACACACACACCACCAACAACTCACAGAACTGACACAGACACGCCCAGACATCCCCCCCCCCCCCCCCCCCCCCCCCCCCCCCCCCCCCCCCCCCCCCACACACACACACACGACCTCACCCCTCCGCTCCGCTCCCCCTGGTTCTGAGGTAAAGCTTAAATGGCATCATGGACACACCCACTAGTGCCGAGGTTTTTTTTAGTTGTGGAAGGTATTTCACCCAAGGAGGTAGGTCTCCCGACACGGCAGCTCCATGAGCCAGCCACTGGGCCAAGCCCCAAGATTTCAATATTACTGAGACCATGATTATGTCAGCTTCCATTTGCACTACATTGCTTTAGGTTTTGTAAGGTTGCGAGCCAGTGGATCTGTCTAGAAGCTGCTGCTTGTGGCAGAGTGGATATGTTCAGAAGCTGCTGCTCTCAGTAAAAAAAGCTATGGGTGGACCGACGTGACGCGGGACTGTTGCTTTGTGATTAAATAAATACGAAACGCAGCCAGGGGAACAAATGTCCAGCCGCAGTACTGCTTCTCGAGTACTATCCTAATTCCTGGATTTACATTAACATATTTACTGCAATTCAGGGGATGATTTGGGTGTTGGATTTTCGAAAATGCGGACATTGGATGTAATCTTTTCAAATTTTGCCTGAAATCTGATAATTCTGGGACATTTGGCCTGAGACCATGTGTAAAGTATTGATTTATAAAGTGTTGATTTCCTGAATTGCTATTACACCATGTCATGCAGGAGCTTGTTTGCCAAGTTTGATGTGGTTCAGCATGTGTGCACTGAATTGCTATAACACTGAACACTCGCAGGAGCTTGTTTGCCAAGTTTGATGTGGTTCAGCATGTGCGCACTGTCCTGGAGGCGATGATGGTGGATCAGATGGATGCGACAGAAGCTGAAGCAGAAGTGTCTTACTTCAAGCGTCTGCTGGGCTACAATTTCTGGAGCAAGTAAGTTGTCCGTTTGTAGGGGGGGGGGGGGGTCAGGGAGTGTGTGTGTGTGGAGGGGTGTGTGTGGGGTGTGTGTGTTTGTGTGTGTGTGTGTGTGTGGGGGGGGGGGGGGGGGGGGGCAGTTGGACCATCCCATGGCAGTGCATCCATGCATGCAACCTGAGGCAGGCAGGGTACGTTTTACTGGGTTTGGTCTGGCATGCATTTGCTGAGGTCAATCCTTGTTGTTTTGACCGATGAAAGTGGAATTAGATAGCTTCGAGGGTCCTCAACAAACGCCACGATGACCCCTTTACTTGACGCAACGTTTGACCAGTTGGGTAAGGGTAGAATAAACAAATAATGGTGCCTTTGCCTACTCCAAGTTAATGCACGACTTCACCCCAAGAGGCTTTGGCTTCCAAAGCCTTGAGAAGCTGGTCGAGGCCAAAGCTGACCTGTCCTTGCTGCCAACAGTCTCAACTGGAGCCGCCTTATATATCCTTATAACTAAACTACTAAACTCATAACCCTCCCCTGCTTTGCCCCTCTGCCTGCTCCAGGTACACGTACGACTTCACCCCAAGAGACCTTGGCTTTCCAAGCCTTGAGAAGCTGCTGGAACCCAATGCTGACCTGTGCTTGCAGCAAAAAGTCTCAGCTGGAGTCGCCTTATATATCCTCATAACTAAACTACTAAACTCTTAACCCTCCCCTGCATTGCCCCTCTGCCTACTCCAGGTACACGTACGACTTCACCCCAAGAGACCTTGGCTTTCCAAGCCTTGAGAAGCTGCTGGAGGCCAATGCCGACCTGTGCTTGGTGCAGAAAGATTCGACTGGCAAGAAGAGCGTCGTGGTGCCGTCACCCACCATGAAACTGAGGCGACTGGTGAGAGAGATGTTGCTAGCTCCTGCTGGCGAGAATGGCGAAGACTCGTCGCCAGAAGGCAGCTTGACTGTGCAGCAGGTGGGTCAGGCATCTGTGTGTTTGTTAGTTATGTAGTTAGTTAGACCTGTACTTGGTGCAGAAAGATTTGACTGGTAATAAGACCGTCGTGGTGCCGTCACCCACCATGAAACTGAGGCGACTGGTGAGAGAGATGTTGCAAGCATCTGTTGAATGAAGTAGGCTTATCGCCAGATGGCAGCTTGACTGTGCAGCCGGTGGGTCAGGCATCTATGAGTTAGTTAGTTAAACAGGTGAAGTAGCAGCCCGTTCTCGACCGCGATAAGACGAAGCTCTCTTAATACCACATCCCACCAGGCGTTCTCATTGCTTTTTTAGTTTGTTAGACCTGTGCTAGAAGGCAGCTTGACTGTGCAGCAGTCGAGACAGGCATCTCTTATTTTGTATTTCAGAAGCAGGTGTAGTGATGAAATGCATTTCTATCCTTGGGAGGCCTGCCCATGCATGGCCGTGACATGCGATGCAATGCAATATGGTGGAATGGAATGCAGTGGAAAGCAATTCAATGCCATGCAACTCAATGCAATGGAATCTGGTGGAATGGAATGCAGTGGAATGCAATTCAATGCCATGCAACTCAATGCAATGGAATACAGTTCAATGGAATTTGAGTAAGTGGAACAGAGTCCAATGCGTTGGACTGGGACGTACTGTATTTAATTCAATGGAGTTAAATGCAATGGAATGCAATACAATGGAGTTAAATGCAGTGGCAAGCAATGGTGTTAAATGCAATGGAATTCATTGGAGTTAAACGCAATGGAATGCCATTTAATTCAATGCAATGGAACAGAAAGTGCAGGAATGATATGCAGTTAGATTGAGTGAAATGTAATGAATCCGACTTCCAATGTTTCTTGCATGTAGGTGGAGGAAGCGTACCAGGGAAAGTACGAGACTGCCTACACTTCATCTCTTCCTGGCGCCGCTACCCTGCTTGAGGCCCTGGGCTCCATGCCTGATGTGTGTTGCGTCGAGAACGGGAGCAGAGTAGCTTCTCCCAAGGCGGATGCAGCTGAGAGCGATCTGGTCACAGCGGTGAGAAAAGCTAAACAACGTGTGATCCCCTCTTCACATTAAATAAGGGCATGAATTTCAAATTCACCTCCCTTTTAAATTTAAATTTCCCCACCGCATTCACCCCTCACACCCAAGATTACCTACGCCTTCCCAACTGATTAACTATTGCTCCAGGTCACACCCACCCAAGTTTAGCAACAGTCAATAGCAATCTTAATAACAAACTGTCCGCAGTTCGCAATCAAGGGTTTGCAAAGTATTTTCATTGCCTGCACATGACCTGTTGCAGATTCGCGCCACCCCTGTGACCACAGCCCTGCCCCAGCCACACTACCTGCTCCCACACAGTGCACTTACTATCTGTACCACCTGCACATGACCTGTTGCAGATTCGCGCCACCCCTGTCATCACAGCCCCCAAGATCCCGGTCCCACAGTTTGACCCCACACAGATCCCTAATGCAGCCGCCAATTCAGGGCCCAAGGGTGCAGCCCCCACGACCATCGCAAGCCTAAAGCGCAACCAGCCTAGAGATGGCCTGGCACAGACTTCCAGCGCCCCCGCTGCCAGGAGCTCCCTGACCATCGCAGGCCTGCGGGAGGAGAGGGCTAGGCTTCAAGGTCCCCCCGGAATGAACCACGCCGTGGGGGCTCCATCCCTTCGGAAGCCCCACCCAGTTGATCCGGTAATGGGTCTCATGATGTCTGACCTGCTGCCTGGCCCCCGGCCCATGGTCAAGGCAGGTGCGCAGCCGCGACCTGTCTCGAGCATGCCCACCCCCATGCAAGGGGGCCCCCACAACAGGCCGGGTCAGCCAGGAGGAGCTGTCCAGCAGCCAACATCTCCTTACTCAGTGCAGCACCAACAGCTCCAGCCATCACAGCAGCCAACCCGCTCCCAGTTTTCTGCCTACCCACATGAAGCCAACGCAGGGCAGCAGCAGCTGAATAACTCCCAAAGGCAGCTTGGCATGCAGCCTCAGCAGCAGCAGCAGCAGCAGCACCGCCTTCACGAGCCAGCTCCCTCCGCTCTCCACCAAAGCAACAGTCACACTGCCTCAGGCCACATGCAGCCCATTCCTCAGTCCCAGTCCCAGGCATCTGGGTACACCCAGCCCCGTGTACAGCCTTCCTACTTGGAGCCATCCAGGATGGCTGGCTCTGTGCAGGGCGGTGCAGTACCTCAGGGTGGATATACATCTCATGGGTATCCCTCCACCGTTAGTCAGTCCTCCCAGTCTGCCTCCCCCCACCCCCACGCTGCGCATCAACAGACGGGTGCTGCCACCAGCTACCCCCCCGCTGCCTCAACTGGCAACCCCCAGGCGCGCCAGGATGAGCAATGGTGGGCTCAGCCTGTGCAACCTGCTCTGGCTGACAACCTCAAGGCCCTCATGCAGGGTGGCGCCCCATCCTCATACAACAGGGCCCCAGTTGGAGCTGCTATGACCTCTGCTCCACCCAGCCAGGCTAACATGCAGCAGCCTGGTGCCCCCCATGTCCCACGGCCCACTCTTCGAGGGTATACACTGATGTCACAGCCTCCTGCTACCGCTCCTGCCGGCGCCCCACAGTATGGCGTGGCCACACAGCCTCACATGGCTCAGCCATCGCAGCAGTACGCCAGTACAGGTGCGCTACAAACTTACCCAGGCAGCACACAAGCCTACCCCGGTGCCACGCAGCAGCCCTACCCATCCACCCTGCATCACCAGCAATTGCTGCAGTCTGCCCAGCCTAACCCCGCAGCCCAACCCACCCAGTATGGTGCCCCTGCAGCCCAGGTAGCCCCGCAAGCTGCCTATGACATGTACGCGGCAGTGGCTAGTGCCAACACAGGAGCTGGAACAGGAGCTGCTTGGCAAGCTTACTATCACACCCTGGGTTCCGGGCAGCCATCACAAGCTGCCCCACAGCAGTCGCAGCCAACGCCCCAACAACCAACTCAACCAACAGCCAAGCAGGCTTGGCCGTCGTACTACCCTAAGCATGGATAGTATAAACGCGTGTATGTCATAGAACATATAGTACAAACGAGTGAGCATGGGAAGTATAAACGCTACTACACCACACTCATGAGCACAGCATGCAATCGCATTGGCTCCTACCACTTTCTCATCAGGAATGTTGAAGTGAAGGGTGCCTCAAAATCTACATTTCATGAGTGACAAGTCCGATGCAGCGTCGCAAGCGAGAGTGTTGGCAACGGAACGACAGGTGGCAACGATGAAGTTGACCGAAGCCAGTTAGTTATGAGACAGTTGGCTGGCGTGTTAGGCTTTGTCTCAGTCGGTCGGACAGTCAAACGGACAACAGGGTGAATCCGGGGGCTCTTGCCCCCAGGAGGGGGAGCTCCGCCAAAAATCTATGTCGGAGACGTGACTCGTAACGTTTTGTACCATGCTGCCAAAGCTCACCAATACGATACCCCGTTACCTAAGCTGACTTTTCCATACCTGTTCACCCCAGGATCAGGGTCGGACACACAGCGCACCCCATCGTATGTGTCGTGTAGAAGTAATGCAAATAATTTGATATGGTAAATTCTGAATAGGCAACACCTCAGTTTGAGACGTTTGGATGTTATTCAAATTTGAATGTGCTTGACTGTATGTACGTTTATATGTTACAATCCAGGGGTAGGCCAAATAGGGTTAAGGGACTTGCCCAACCGTGACAGGAAGGGCTAAAAAGAAAAGGCATGGATGACAGAACCCTTAAGGTAAATTAGGTAGATAGGAACCCTGAAAATCCTGAGAGTTGAGCCAGTTGTTTGTTCACTGTCGGTTACTCATTGTTACCGATTGAGACCCAGCAGCCCCAGGAATCCTGGCCTGAAATTGTCCCACAAAATTTTATGTTCTCTTTATTTTTGTACTTCAGCAGGCGTTGCTTGCGCCCACAAGAAGAAGAATAAGGATTACCACATGTATTAAACTGATCACAAGGTCGGCTACAGAGCAGACTTCGTACTGTCTCTAAACATGAGAGCTCAAGAGCCTGTACTTGGTTACTTGGCTCCAGGCAGCAATTTTGCTGCTCGCCGTCTTTAGCTGTAAAAATGGCTATCAGGAAAATATAATTATCAAAATATAGTTGTCCAATCTTTTCATGAGCCTGGACATCTTGATCCACTTGCCTTCAAGTCCAAGTTACGTGACTGGGCTGACGTGGTTTTTCAAACTGGGCTGCTCACCGTTTTCCGATTCAACGGTCCCCTTGCGATACCCACTGGAACCAGGGAGCTAACTAAGCGGATTTGACCATTTAAATCATCCAGGTCCACTTGTCTGCAGTTCTGCACGAGCACCTTCGTAGCTGGTGTCGACCTCTTGGCCCGCTACTGCTAGTACACCACAAGTATAAATTGTTATCACAAGGCCAGTGACATTTTAAGGTTTCCAGGTTAAGGCTTTTCTCTGTAAAAAGTTTTGCATGGCTTGTTTACAACAGCTTGCTGCTAACCTGTCTTGGCATTAAGAGAGGCAGCGCCAGGAGATAAATCAGGCAGTCTGGGCAAGATAGGACCTTTTGGGGGGGGGCAAAAAGGATTTTCGTCTGAAAGGGTGGGTCTCTCTGCAGTAGTCCTAGACTGGGAGGATTATATGTGATGTGGCGTAGCCGTTCCTACTCGGACCGAGGGAGAACGCGCCCTTCAGCTGTACTTGGTAGATCAAAACGTGCGTGACGAACTCCAAAATCACGCACACTCCAGACTGAAAGAGGGGTGAGTGCGTGAAATGGCGTACATAGTAACTAGGATGCGCGTGATTTCACGCACATTTTGTCAGATTTTGACTGAGGCGTGCGTGTTTCAGCGTGAGAAAGCACAATTTGACAGGGGCGTGCGGGGCCGTGTGTGTTTTCACGCACATTTGGGTGAGTCGCGCAAATGCTCTGAGAGCTCTGAACAACTCTTTGAACAACCAAACTAGGACTTCACTTGTAAATGGAATTGAGCTGAAGTGAAGCGAAGTGTTACATGGTTCTTCGGCCAACTCTGGGCTGCCCACCGTCTTCCAATGCCCAATATCCAAGTCTCCCACCGTGCCGATGGTTCATCAGTAAATGCCTTCCGCTTCCTTTCGTCCTACCAGCTTCAGAGAGAGGCTCCTGTAATCGTCGCTAAAGTATCAAAATAAAACCGTGGCAAATCGAAACAAGTGACCTTCGATTTAGACCTCGGAAGCAGCCCCCCCAGGAAAAAATCGCAGAAAACGCAGCAGAAAATATGACTGCGATCTGACGTGGAAGCTAGTTAGTTGGGCGGCAGTTGGTCTTGGCCATGGAACAACGATTTAAAGCTGACGACGATCTAGCCCACACCTCAATTCCGGATTTTCGTTTAGTCTCCACTGCCTCTCTACCTACCTTAACTGCACTTCAAATTGTAGCTACGCAGACGATGCAGTCAATGCAGAAGCTTAACCGCTTGGGAGTGGGATCCAAGGGACCCATGCCGATGATGCCTCGGGTTACAACTCCACGTCACCTTCCCAAGCTCGCCCCCAACGTGCGCGAGCATATCAACAGGCGCGTCGAGTCTGCCGGCACTAACATGAAGCAGCTTATCAACAAGCCCGAGGACACCGTGAGGGAGATGATCGAGGGGATGGTGATGTGCTACCCCCATCTGGGGTTCCTCGATGGCATACCTGACGTAAGAATGGAAGCATTGTAGCGGATGGTTGCAATCGCGATTGCGGATAAGTGGCACATTGAAGCCAAGTCCGCAGATGCGGAAGTGTGATATTGGCTGTATCTATGATATTGGCTCTATCTTCAGATTTCATGTTGGGATTTTGTTACATATCCTAGTATGATCAGATGCAGCGCTAGACTTTTGTGGTGGGGATTTCATCATCAGGTAATATGCTACAAATGGCCCCTGGATGGACCCACATGGGTGGACAATCTAATACAAGTTGTTGCTTATCTTTTCGGCTATGATCAGCAGCTTCTAGGCAGCTCCCCTGACTGGCTAGTAAGCCAAACCTGTTGCAGCCTAATGCAGCTTGAAGCTGACACAACCAGCTTTCCTGTACCGTTGACATCTTGGGGCTTGACCCAGTGGCTGGCTCAGAGAGCTGCCTAGAAGCTGCTGCTCGTAGCTGAAGAGAAAAGCTATGATACAAGGGTGCTAAACTTGCTCCCTAAACATTTCCAGACTTGGCTTGCAATTGGCTTGGCTTGGCTTGGCTTGAATTGGCTTGGCTTGGCTTGCAATTGACTTGGCTTGCAATTTAATGCAACACTACCCTAGGGGCTAGCTGTCTATCTATCCTCCCAGAATGCCCGGTCTTAGGATATTATACCTTTGCTGCTGCATGGCGTCTGATAATTGCGCAACAACATGTCATACATCCATCCCTGCTGCATGGCATGAAAGAATTGCGCAAAGAATGTTCTACTTCCATCCCTGCTGCATGGTATCTGGTCTTCAGAGATGCATGCCTGTCTCTCCCTGATCCCCATAGATACATAAATAAATGATACGCATTATGACGAAGCATAAGGTTGAGAGGGCCAGACTGTTTGCTTGCGCCGGGGCCAGCCACCAATCTCTGATCCCCATCTCAACTCCTTGTCACAGATCAAGGTGCTATTCGATAAGAAGCACGACAAGAACAAAGTGGCCATCATTGGTGGTAGGTCGCTGTCAGGTTTAGAGTTGGGCATGTCCCATGTTGCAGTGAGGTGTGGGGGTTGATATGTCTCATGTTGTA
This sequence comes from Chlamydomonas sp. ICE-L, assembly GCA_013435795.1. Taxonomy (NCBI): domain Eukaryota; kingdom Viridiplantae; phylum Chlorophyta; class Chlorophyceae; order Chlamydomonadales; family Chlamydomonadaceae; genus Chlamydomonas; species Chlamydomonas sp. ICE-L. The sequence goes on from JACBWV010000234.1 coordinate 5,738,911, forward strand.
GTGGAGTGTAGGGGGTTGGGGTGGGGTGGGAATAGAGGGTTAGGGGTAAGGGGTGGGGATGGAAGGGGTGGGGATGGAGGGTTAGGGGTAAGGGGGGGGGGGGTGACATGTCTCATGTTGCAGTGGGGTGTAGGGTTTGTCCGACAAGAAGCACGACAAAAACAAAGTGGCCATCATTGGTGGTATGTCGCTGTCAGGTTTAGAGTTGGATATGTCCCATATTGCAGTGGGATGTGGGATGTGGGGGGGTGAGGTAAGGGGTGGGGGTGGAGGGTTAGGGGTAAGGGGTGGGGATGGAAGGGGTGGGGATGGAGGATAAGGGGTAAGGGGTGGGATTGACATGTCTCAATTTTCCGCTTCGCTTGCGACGCTGCATAGGACTTGTTCAAACCATATGATATCATACGTGCCTTTGGTCAACATAATATGATATGCCGGGCCACTTCCACCCGACCACCGGGGCGCCTCAAGCCAAGAACAAAGTGAGGGCAGAGGGTGATAAAGAGAAGGAGGAGGTCGCAACCAAAAAAGAGGAGGAACTCGACAAAAAAAATGCAATGAGGGACCAAAAGGGGCCACGGAAGAGCAAGCCAAGGAATCAGCAGAGAAATCGAAAAATACGAACGCCAAAGCACAAACAGTTGACAGGGGGAAGAAAACACCAAGGCAAAAAAAAAAGAAGCGAGAGTAAAGGACCCAACATCCCGAGAAAAAGGGAGACGACCCCGGACAGAGAAAAAACGGGAATAAAACCACCTCACGAAAGAAACGGGGAAATTATAGGAAGGGGAACGAACCTAAGGGAAAGCAGGGGAAGAAAAGGGAAGGAGAAAAAGGCTAGTAAAGACAGGGACAGGGAGGAGACAACACAAATAGAAACCCGGGACGGAAAAAACGAGGATATCACAGGAGGTGTGACCGGGGGGCGAGGGAATGCCGCCCCCCCCCAAAAAAGAGGGAGAGAGAAGGCCGGCGAGCGGCCGGAGAGAGGAGGGCAGGAGAGAAACGGAGAACGGACAACAGTCGGTGGGCGAACGCGAAGGAGAGAAGCAGACAGTCTGCAGACGAGGAAGAAGGCGTAGAACAAAAAAGTAAGGGAAAAGAGACTGCGGACCAGAAAATAGGGCAAGGAAACAAGGGGCGAGAAAAGAGAACCCCCGGACACGACGCCACGCAAGAGGAGAGTAAAAAAAAAACGGTACAAAGAATAAAAAACATAAAGGAAGGAAAAAGTAATACCACGAACGAACCAAGGTACACAAGGGGGCGGCAAGGGCAGGGAAACACAGTTAAGAAAAAAAGTAACATAGAAAGGAGCGCGGAAAAAGAACGGGAGAGAGAGCCAGAAGGGAATCAAAGGAAAGAAAAGAACTTCGGCGAAGAAGGCAGAGAATGGAAAAGAAGGGTGGCGACGCCACAAGTACAGAAGGGGAAGGAAGGACGAAGAAACGAAAGGACAGGACTGGACAAGAAGAGGAAACCCAGAAACAAGAATAAGGAGGAAAAGAGCCAATGCAAGGAAAAGGACAAGAAATACCCAGAGAAAAAGTAGGCATAAGAGGAAAAATGCGGCCCCCGCGTGAAACCAAAAACTATGAACCGCGAAAAAGGGTGAAATAGAGAAGATACAGAAGCAGCGAGGAAACGGCCAGAAAGGGAGACAAAAAGCAAAAAGGGGGAGAGGTTAGGGTAAGCGGACTGGAAAGAGGACGAAAGCGGGGAGGGGGAGGCGATGGCCCACACGAAATAATACGGGAAGTCGAGGAGGAGGGCCGGCCGGCGGAGAGACGGAGGGGGGGGAAAAGAGGTGACAACATCGCAAGGAACGGGCGAGAAGGGCGGGGACACCAAAAAAAGACGCAAGTGGGCGTTGAGACGATGAAGGAGACGAAATCCAGGACGGGGTACCGGTAAAACTAAGGAACAAAGACCAGGTAAAAGACAACCCAGCCAGGTAACAATCCAAGTGTCAGGCATGGTGCAAGAGCAAGGAACAAAGAAAAGGCCTAGGGAAGGGATTAGAAACCCCAAAGAAAAAGAAACAAAGGCCCTAGACAATAGCGGACAGAAGACAATAGGAAGCAAGCAGACAGGAATGGATTCCGCGGGGAAAAAGTCAGGAGGGACAAAAAAGGTAAGAAAGAGAAAAGGTGAGAACCGAAAAAGGGGAGGCAAATGGGCCTAAAACACCCGAACTAATTCAGCGGAAGGCCAGTAGAGGAGAAAAGGGAAGAGAAACCGAGGGAGGAAGTGAACGTGGTTGGTCGCAGTGTGCAGAGGGTGGGGGTCCATGCACGAACGTGAAGAACGAAGGGCGACAGGCGATAGAGAAGGAAACAAGAGCAGGGAAAAGAGCCCCCGGGGAAATAACGGGACTGACAAGCGAAAAAAGACCCGAGATGAGGACGAAGAGATACCAAAAAAGCCTGACAGGAAGGAGAAGAGGAGGGGCAAACGAAGTCCCTCCCTCGTTATCTTTCTTTGAACAGCTTTGGTCAAAGCTTGTTGTTTATACCAAACCAATAAAAATAAAAATTAACAAATAAAACATACCGGTTTAGCGAAAGGGGGTTGTTTGTATGTGTTATGTTTCAGGATCCAACCCTCCTGATGTGTTAAGGTCCTGAGAGCCACCTCTCAACGAAGCCAGAGCAGATAGCTTGGAGGGCCCTCCGTCGGATTCGAAGTCCAGAATTACCAACCCAGTGCTTTGCATTTGAATCCTGTGTGTGAATCCATTGAGGCTTATTATGTGTCCCCGTTGTAAGATCCGCTCTTGGTCATCTGTAAGTGTGGTGTTGCAGCTTGCAATCGTGCTTAATATAGCCTGTTTGTAAGGATACTTTGCAGACCTCCCCATTATCCCAGCGCGGGGGGCCTAGACCTTGGGTGTGGCCGCCCCCGTGGCTTAGCCTGTCCTGTAATACCCCACTTTTCTCGGTAAAACAATAAACCTACAAATAGAAATCCAAACTAGGACGGGTAAATAAACCATCAACGCTGATCACCCCTTGTGAGAAATACACCGATATGGCGATATCTGTATACGTAAGCCCCCTACGATAGAACTCCCTATGGCTAAATGTATCGTGTGTGTGGGTCCGGGCTTGGCCATGGAGCCCTGCGGCGGCTTCTGTCGGCTGAGGGCCTCTCGCCTAGGAACACACGGACCGGTCGTGTTGGGGAAGGTCCGGTTGCCACGCCTCAGGGTTCGCTCAGTGCCTATACAACAGACACAGTAAAACACCCAAGAAGCATACAACCACCCCCCTCGCCCCCCCCCCGCCCACCGCCCCTACCGCCCCACCTCACCCCCCCGCAGGGGCACTATAACTAGCGCGGCCTGTAGAAGCATGGCATTACTCGGTCCTTTGAAGGCTTAACTAAACCATAAAGCGGGGTAACAAAAGTACCACAGGGTCCCTGAGGGCCTCGGCCTATGAAGCAGACTAGTACAGCTTATACGGACCTGGGGTGGGAAAACACCCAATACTAAAGCGAACAAAGCCTATAACACCAATGAGCCAATCCACCATCCCCTTCACCCTCCCCATAAAGATGACAAATCATAACTCTGATTGTAGCAGGTGGAGGTCTGGCCATGCGTCAGCCCTGGTGGCCCGGCTTTGTCGGTGAGGCGTTCTTAGACTCGCTAACCCACTGTCTGTAGTTAACTGTCGGTTGTGCCTCCCAGCCGAACCTGCTTCCTCTCGCCCCTGTGGACAGAGTCCGTTGCCTAGCCCAGTGCCTATAAACGATAAACCAACAAGTAAAACCCAACCAATAAGCCTGCATTAAGCGATAACGCACCCCCCGGCCAGCTACGCCCACCTGTACAGCTTATACAGGCCTCTACAAAACAAACCACTAAGCACCGCACCATAAGCTATAAACCAGCCAGTAGCCTTGGAAGCTATAAAGGCCAGATACAACCCAACCACTAAGCCGCATACCGCCTACCTAAACCACGGCCAGTAAGCCCTGTAACGCACCAACACAAGGCCTATAACACCCACACAAAGAAAGCCCCCCAGAACTAAGCAACACCAGGCAGTGAGCCCGTAAAGGCTTGAAAGGCCTATACAACAACCAATAAGCCCGAATAAGCCTATAAAACCAGGCCAGTAAAGCCTGTAGCTATAAAGGCCTATACCAACAACCAATAAGCCCGAATAAGCTATAAACCAGGCCACGTAAGCCTGTAAAGCTTTATAAGGCCTATACAACAACCAATAGCCCCGATACGCCTATAACCAGGCCAGTAAGCCCTGTAAAGCTTATAAAGGCCTATACAACAACAATAAGCCCGAATAAGCCTATAAACCAGGCCAGTGAGCCCTGTAAAGCTTATAAAGGCTATACAACAACCAATAAGCCCGAATAAAGCCTATAAACCAGGCCAGTAAGCCCTGTAAACTTATAAAGGCCTAAACAACAACCAATAAGCCCGAATAAGCCTATAAACCAGGCCAGTAAGCCCTGTAAAGCTTATAAAGGCCTATACAACAACCAATAAGCCCGAATAAGCCTATAAACCAGGCCAGTAAGCCCTGTAAAGCTTATAAAGGCCTATACAACAACCAACAAGCCCGAATAAGGCTATAAACCAGGCCAGTAAGCCCTGTAAAGCTTATAAAGGCCTATACAACAACCAATAAGCCCGAATAAGCCTATAAACCAGGCCAGTAAGCCCTGTAAAGCTTATAAAGGCCTATTCATCAACCAATAAGCCCGAATAAGCCTATAAACCAGGCCAGTAAGCCCTGTAAAGCTTATAAAGGCCTATACAACAACCAATAAGCCCGAATAAGCCTATAAACAAGGCCAGTAAGCCCTGTAAAGCTTATAAAGGCCTATACAACAACCAATAAGCCCGAATAAGCCTATAAACCAGGCCAGTAAGCCCTGTAAAGCTTATAAAGGCCTATACAACAACCAATAAGCCCCCCCCCTTTCCCCTCCCAAGCCCACGAAAGGCATATAGGACTACCAGTAAAGCTTATTAACAACCAATAAAGCTTATAAAAGGCCTGTCAACGACGAATTAGCCCCCCCCCCCCCCCCACCCCCCACACACACACACACATACACATACACCACACCCAAAATAACAAATCATGCTCTGATTGTATCAGGTGGAGGTTCTGGCCACGAGCCAGCTACTGGCGGCTATGTGGGTGAGGGCATGCTGGCCGCCGCTGTGTGTGGTGAGGTCTTTGCCTCCCCCAGTGCTGAGGCAGTGCTAGCTGCCATCCGCACCGTCACGGGTCCAGGGGGCTGCCTCATCATCGTCCTCAACTACACGGGTGATCGTCTGCACTTTGGCCTGGCTGTAGAGCAGGCCAAGGCTGAGGGCTTGGATGTGGAGATGATGTTTGTTGGTGAAGATGTCGCCATTGAGACTCCGGGAATTGCTGGACGCCGAGGATTGGCTGGCACAGCTCTGGTCATGAAGGTGGGGCTCTGATATTCCGAATTTTAGTTATGAAGGTGGGGCTCTGATGTTTCGAGCTTGAGTTAGACCTGAAGACCTCATATATTGTTTGTTGGTAAGGATGTCGCCATTGAAACTCCTGGAATTGCTGGGCGCCGAAAATTGGCTGGCATAGCTTTGGTTATGAAGGTGGGGCTGATATTCTGAATTTTAGTTATAAAGGTGGGGCTCTGATATTTTGAGCTTAAGTTAGACCTGAAGAATTCGGATGTTGTTTGTTGGTGAGGATGTCGCCATTGAGACTCCTGGAATCGCTGGGCGCCGAGGATTGGCTGGCATAGCTTTAGTTATGAAGGTGGGGCTCTGATATTTCAATTTGACAGTTAGACCTGGAGCTCAGATGCTCTTATGAAGGTGGGGCTCTTATATTTGGAATTTAAGTTAGACTTGAAGACCTCATATGTTGTTTGTTGGTGAGGATGTCGCCATTGACACTCCTGGTATCACTGGGCGCTGATGATTGGCTGGTACCTCGTTGGTGCTCATGGTGAGGGTCCCATGATTCAACTTGTAAGTTGACGTCAAAGTTCTGAGACGCTGTTTGTTGGTGAGAATGGTGCAATCAAGACACCTGGTATCCCTGGGAGCAGATGATTGGCTGGCACAGCTTTGGTTCGCAAGGTTGGGCTTTGATATTTCAATTTGGCAGTTAGACCTGAAGACCTCAGATGCTGTTTGTTGGTGAGGATGTCGCCATTGAGACTAGGGGAATCGCTGGGGGGGGCAGAAGATTGGCTGGCACAGCTTTGGTTCACTAGGTGGGGCTCTGATATTTCGAATTTTAGTTAGACCTGAAGACCTCAGATGCTGTTTGTTGGTGAGGATGTCGCCATTGAAACTCCTGGAATCGCTGGGCGCCCAGGATTGGCTGGCACAGCTCTGGTCATGAAGGTGGGCTCTGATATTTCGAGCTTGATTTAGACCCGAAGCTATCAGATGCTGTTTGTTGGTAAGGATGTCGCCATTGAGACTACAGGAATCGCTGGGCGCCGAGGATTGGCTGGCACAGCTCTGGTTATGAAGGTGGGGCTCTGATATTCCGAATTTCCTCGGGCAAGTCGCTAAAGAAGGTGACTGCCCTTGCCAGCATAGCAGCTGACTCAATGACAACTTTTGGTGCAGCCTTCCCTTTGCATCACCTTCTCTGTTATTGCCTTCCCCCACCCCCACCCCCACCCCCTACTCCTTTTTCCACCCTTTTCCACCCTAAAAACATTGATACCCACTCTCCTGCACCAGGTTGCTGGGGCTGCGTCAGCCTCAGGCAAGTCACTGAAGGAAGTGACTGCCATGTCCATCAAAGCAGCTGACTCAATGGCAACGATGGGCGCAGCCCTCTACGTGTGCACCGTCACTGTTATTTCACGCCCCCCTTTTTCCCACCCAAGCCCAACTTTGATCCCCACTCTCCTGCACCAGGTTGCTGGAGCTGCATCAGCCTCAGGCAAGACACTGAAGGAAGTGACTTCCCTTGCCAACAAAGCAGCTGACTCGATGGCTACGATGGGGGCAGCCCTCTACGTGTGCACCCTTCCCGGCAAGGAGACCTCAGACCGGCTCTCCAGCAGTGAGATCGAGATTGGCTTGGGCATACACAGCGAGCCAGGATTCGTGAAGGCCGACCACATGGGAGTGGGTGAGCTTACACAGAGGCTGGTGGCTCAGATGGCTGCATCCCACCACCTCCAAGGTGGCCTGAACAAGGTAAAGGTCAAAATCTTGAATACACAACAACATCAATTTTTTGTCTGGTGTGGTTTGGCGTTGATGATAGCTGCATCCCACCACCTCCCACGCGGACTGAACCAGGTAAAGGACAACATCTTGAATACCAAAATTAAATACATGTTACGTCTGGTGTGGTTTGATGCCGATGATGGCCGCATCCCACCACCTCCAAGGCGGCCTGAACAAGGTAAAGCCCCAAATCTTGAATCCAACAAATAAAACATGTTACGTCTGGTGTGGTTTGATGTTGATGATGGCTGCATCTCACCACCTCCACCATGGCCTGAACATGGTACAGCCTAACAACTTGAATAAAAAAATGCAAATGCTATGTCTGTTGTGGTTTAATGTTGATGATGGCTGCATCTCACCACCTCAACCATTGCTTGTGCATAATCCCTACTTCTGTTCCTAACTTTTAGGATGAGTTCGTAGTGTTCCTGGTGGACAACCATCATCACCATTTGCATATCTGACCACCCAACTTCTGTTCCACATAATGGTGAACAACCATCATCCACCATTTGCCTAACTGACCTCCCAACCCCTGCTTTTTAATTATACGATGAGTCCGTAGCGGTACTGGTGAACAACCTTGGCGCCTCAACACAAATGGATCCTCACCTACAATCACCACCACCTACCCCCCGCTGCCTCACTCTTGCACACTTGCACACCGCAGCCACCACCACTAACCTCCCAACTTCTGATTCTTACTTATAGGATGAGTCCGTAGCGTTAATGGTGAACAACCTTGGCGGCTCAACACAAATGGATCCTCACCCACCATCATTACCACCTACCCCGGCTACCTACCCCAGCCTCGCACACTTGCACACCGCAGCCACCACCACACACCTCCCAACCTCCGATTCTTACTTATAGGATGAGTCTGTAGCGTTACTGGTGAACAATCATCATCACCATTTGCCTAACTGAACTCCCAACATCTGCTTTTTACTTATATAGGATGAGCCCGTAGCGTTACTGGTGAACAACCTTGGTGGCTCAACACAAATGGAGATGATGGTTGCTGCACGTGAAGCTTTGAATGTGCTCTCTGCTGAGTACAATGTGAGTTATCCTTTATCACAGCATGCAACCAGTGATTGTGTATTTATGTTACAGTCCAGTCTCAAAGCTCATGGAGGTGATGGTCGCTGCACATAAAGCCTTGAATGTGCTCTCTGTTTAGTACAATGTGAGTTATCATTTATCACTGCATGCAACCTGTCGTATCATAGAGGGGAAGGTGATATAATGACAAAGAAAGGGGCGTGTAGAAGATGGGAGCATAGCACTGTGGGCTAGTAGAAGAAGTAATAGAAGGTAGCTTAGTAGCTGAATAGCTACATGACACCCATGTGCGTGAGGCAATGTAGGACCCTCGTATCAGCTCTCATAACACAACCAGTGGTGGGTGATTGTGTACGTATGTTGTAGTCCAGGCTCAAAGCATATGGAGGTGATGGTAGCTGCACGAGAAGCTTTGAATGTGCTATCTGTCAAGTACAATATGAGTTAACACTGTATGCAACCAACACTGATTTTTTGGGGGGCTACGTGTAGCACCTTCTAGACAGTTCCTTTTCCCCGTCTTTGAGCCAAACCTGAAAGTAGCTGGTGCGTCTGAAAGTTAAAATGACAGACATTCCAATGAAGCTGAGAGCTTTGTGTTCCTTTTTCGGCTACGCATGGCAGCTTCCCGCCAGCCCCATTACCCAGCCACTGGGTCAAACCCAAAGCTTGCAGCTACATTGGAATGCCTGCCAAGTCAGCTTCCAGGCACACTAGCTAGCTTCAGGTTTGGCCCAAGGACAGGGAAATAGAATTGCCTAGAAGCTGCTACACGTAGCCAAAAAAGAAGCAGTGCTGAGAGCTTTGTGTTGAACATATTTATTGTGTGTATGTATGTGTATGTGTATGATTATATATGTGTGTGCATGTATGTGTATGTGTTTGGTTATATATGTGTGTATGTATGTGTATGTGTGTGATTATATGAGTATGTGTGTCTACAGGTTTTACAGAGCTGGATGGAGGCCTCTATGCGTAGGGAAAGGCTAAGATAGTAAATATTAGTCAATGATTAACATTAGTGAATGTTACTTAATATTAGAGGGCCCATCTCACCAGAATTGTGAATTTATTTGAAAAACTATTATTATTGTGACACTATACTAATATTAGTTCATGTTAGTTTTTCCAACACTGATGTAAGTTGTTGTTCCCTAGCTATGCGTAGCCCAATAAAGAAACAATAGCAACCAGTGCCGAGTGAGTATGTCTGTATGTGTGTATGTTAGTGTGTACGTGTATGTTACAGTCCAGGGGGTAGCCAATTAGGCGAAGGGGACTTGCCCAACCTCAAAAAATGAAGATACTTTTGAATATTAGATTGTGGGGTCTGCAAACGACCAAAGTGTGTTCATGTACTCACTCCTCCCCCCCCCCCCCCCCCCCCCCCCCCCCCCCCCCCCCCCTCCCCCCCCACACACACCACCACGACCACCACCACATTCACCCCCCTCACACAACCCCACCCACCCACTCCACGACCACCACACCACACCACACCCGAGCAGACACTCAGGCTCCAGAATACAATTTGAGTAAATTAAACCATGCTGATGATGTTCATGATAGATAGGTACAGAGATAGCGCCTTCCAGTCTTGTCACCTGGTTGATCTCCTCCAAGGGTGCGAACTACAGAGCGCCCATGAAAGTTGAAAAGAACTAAAGACTGTAAACTTTGTTTGGGCGTGATATTTTATATTTTGGTTGTATGGTTGGATAAAACTTGACAAGCTGATGCTCATCGACCCCCCTTTCACTGCGTATAACTGCCTGGGTGTCTGGGGATGAGGCCTCAAAATGTGTGTGTGTGTGTGTGTGGGGGGGGGGGGGGGGGGGGGGGGGGGGATCAGGGGGGGAAACAACAATTTCCGATGATGCGGTTTCTTCTTGCTTTCCCCCCTTGATGGTAATTTGAGTTTTCATTTCATTTTAAAACCTTTGTATTCAGCATCAAACAGTAACGCAGCTACTCGTCAAGATTTTGAGCCTGACATGCTATAATGTAATTTGTCATTTCATGTTAAGGTGCAGTGCGTGTTTGTGGGTCAGTACGTCACATCCCTCAACACGAGCGGTGTGTCTGTCATGGGCAAGAACTCTCCCTCTGTTAGTCCAACGTTTTGGACAATCTAAAACCAAAGTAATTCAAAGAGAGATTATATATTTTGTATACACTAACATTTTAAAAAAAGGTAAACTATTTTGCCTGCCTGTAATTTATAATTTCAGGTGAAGGTGGAGCGCATGTTTGTGGGTCAGTACATCACGTCCCTCAACAAGAGCGGTCTGAGTATGACTGTCATGATAACTGGGCAATAATTATTCTAAAAGTGTTTTAGAAAATCAAATGCTTCGCAAAAAAGTGCTTTGCATTGTTTGTAATAATAATAATAATAATTTAATAATAACAATATAACTGTTTTAATTAGAAAGCCTGTGTATTCAGCATTAAACAATAATGCAGCGACTCATCACGATTTTGAGCCTGACATGCAGTAATGTATCATTTCAGGTGAAGGTGGAGCGCGTATTTGTCGGTCAGTATGTCACGTCCCTGGACATGCGCGGTCTGAGTCTGACAGTCATGAAGCTGGGTGAAGGTGCTGATCGCCAGACATTCACTGAGTTGTTAGATATGTCGACGGTCGCTCCAGGTTGGCCCAACTCTGGCCACCAGGCAACGTCTCACAGCTCAGCTCTCGTTGCCACTCCTCTGCCAGGTAAAAAACGCTGCACAAGGTTTGGCGAAGGGGGGCGGGGGGGGGGGGGGGGGGGGGGGGCAAAGGTGCAAATAATTAGGAATGGGTTTTGTGTTATTTGTTTTCAGGCTGGCCCAACTCTGGCCACCAGGCAATGTCCCACAGCTCAGCCCTCGTTGCCACTCTTCTTCCAGGTATGAACGCTGCACATGGTTTGGAGAAGAGTTTTTGTTTGTGTGTGAGGGTGGAGGAGGGGCGAGGTATTGGGGATGGGTTTTGTATGTTTGTGTTATCAGGCTGGCCCAACTCTGGCCACCAGGCTACGCCCCACAGCTCAGCTCTGGTTGCTACTCCTCTCCCAGGTATGAACAGTGCACATGGTTTGGCAAAGGGGGTTTGTTAGTGTGTGTGTGGGGGGGGGAGGTGCAAGGTATTGGAAATGGGTGCTCGTGTGTGAGGGAGGGGGAGGGAAGGTGCGAGGTATTAGAAATGGGTGTTTGTGTGTGAGGGAGGGGGAGGGAAGGTCCAAGGAATTTAGAATGAGTTTTGTGTTTGAGGGGAGAGGGGAAGATGCAAGGTATTGGAAATAGGTGTTTGTGTGTAAGGGAGGGGGGAGGGGGGGGGGGGGGGGGGGGGGGGGGGAGTTTTGGAGAATTGCATGATTCTGATATTGTATGGGGGCGGATACCCTCATCACTGAATATAATTGCGATACGTGTACCTCTTGGCTGTCTTATCGTCCACTCTTGGGACCCTCTTGTTGGTTACTGGTAGACTTACTGACTGGCTTCGGCCAATCAGGCTGATATACCATGTAATAAATCAAAATTCAAGGTGGTTTCATTATGTACTCAGGATTGTGTTTAAGAAATGATAACGCCTGGTGGGGCGTGGTATTAAGAGAGCCTCGTCTTACGGCGGTAAGGAATGGGCTGCTACTTTACCTGGACAAAGCTAACATGGCGGTTGACAGCGTCTGAAGTTAGGAGGGCAGCCTAAACCCGAACCCGAAACATCTGCAGGCCGCAAGTTAGGAGAGCAGCCTAAGCCCTAAACCCTTAAGACCCTAAACATCTGCTGGCCGGAATTTGGGAGAGCAGCCTAAAACCTAAAACCTGCCATAAGCAAAACAATCTGCAGGCCATAAGTTGGGAGAGCAACCAAAACCCTAAAAGCCGTACAACCGTAAATAGCTGCAGGCTGTAAGTTGAGAGAGGAGCCTTTCAAGCAGGGATTGTGTTTTCCACTATGTATAACGATCAAATCCTATCCATCTATGTATAGCGATCGCTACTTTTTACCCCGTTTTGGCCCAAATTGCCCCAATAAAGATCCCACCCCCACCCCCACCCCCAAAAAATGGCCCTTCATGGCCTTAAAAACGTTTTACTAAAAAGCTATCAAACGCTGTCCCAGGAGGAGGCCTAAAAATGTAAAGGTAGAAAAAAGCCACTTTCAGATTAGGAAACAATCTTTGCTCCCAAGCCTGAGGTGGTGAGCCCAGCCTCACCCTCTGAAGCTTAACTCTACGTCCCATTGCAAGGCGAAGTAATTTCGAATGTTCAATCTTGCAGGCATCTTTAGTTGGGAGACTAGCCTAAACCCTAAAACCCTAGCAAATATATACATCTGCAGGCTGAAAGTTGGGAGAGAAGCCAGAGCCCTAAAAAAAAAAAAAAAAAAAAAATCTGCAGGCCGTAAGTTGGGAGAGAAGCCTCCTAAGCCCGAGGTGGTGCGCCCTGACTCACCCTCAGAAGCTGGGCTCATGCTAGAGTGCTGCAAGAAGGCGTAACAATTTCCAATTCTTAATCTTGCAGGCCGGAAGTTGAGAAAGAAGCCTAAACCCTAAAAAACATAAACAACCATACAACCATAAACATCTGCAGGCCGTAAGTTGGGAGAGAAGCCTCCCAAGCCCGAGGTGGTGCGCCCTGACTCACCCTCAGAAGCTGGGCTCATGCTAGAGCGTTGCATGAAGGCAGCGTCTGAGTCGGTGTTGGCGGTTGCTGCTGAGCTAGATGAGCTGGATGGAAAGGTAGCTTATGTTTTATTTTGTGTTTGCGCGCTTTTCTTTTGAAGCCCTTTCTATGGGCAAGTCCCTTTAGCCTATTTGGCCTACCCCTGGACTGAAAACATATACATACATACATGTGGGTATGTGGGGTGGTAGGGTGGGGTGGTAGGATGAGGCGGTGTTGGCTGCTGCTGCTGAGCTAGATGAGCTAGATGGAAAGGTAGCTTATGTCTCTCACCTAAACATTATGGTATGGTAACATGGGGTACCTTTTAACGTAGGCATTGAGGAATTATAGAAATGCAGTTCAAGTTCAAGTATACATACATGACATTCAAGCTCGAGTTTAACACAATATAAGTAAGTCCCCCTTGACTCTGACAAGCCAAGGGCACATTTGGATTCCAGTAGAGCACCAGTAAAAAATGAATCATCATCATAAAAATATGCAAATTAAAGCCCGATTATAAATACATGTACATTCAAGCTCGAGTATAACTCGATATAAGTAGGGAACGGCAACTAATATTAGTGTTTGAAAAACTAGTATTAACTAATATTATTATTATATCACAATAATATTATTTTTTCAAATAAATTCGAAATTCTGGTGAGACGGCTCGTCGGACTAATATTATATAATATTAACTAATATTATTGATTCACTAATATTATATAACATAGACGACCCCTAAGTATAAGTAAATCCCCCTTGACTCTGACAAGCCAAGGGCACATTTGGATTCCAGTAGAGCACCAGTAAAAAATGAATCATCATAATAAATATATGCAAATTCAAGCCCGAGTATAAATACATGTAAATTTAAATACATGTAAATTGAAACACATGCAAATTGAAACACATGCAAATTCAAGCTCGTGTATAAATACATGCAAATTTAAATACATGCAAAATTAAGGTTGAGAATAAATACACACAAATTTAAATACATGCAACTTCAAGGTCGAGTATAAATACATGCAAGTTTATATACATGCAAATTCAAGCTCAAGTGGAAATGCAGATTACACCAGCCCCTCGCCCTGAGTTGAACTTGAGATAACTTGAAAATATGGATAACAAAATCTGCCCTGGTGTAAACTTCAGAGGTGCAAGTGCAACATTGAATTTAATTCAAACATAAATGGATGCAGTCAAGGTGGTAGCCAAAAGGAGTGAAGGGACTTGCCCGACCTCAAGCAGTTACATTAGGAAAACAAGCTACAAATTGTAATACATGACGAAAACAAGCTAAAAATTGCAAACCATTTTTTGCTAGCAGACTATTAGCTAACACTTATATAATATGATTAGCTTACAAACAAGTTCTATGCAGCATCGCCTGCGACGCTAAAAAATGGCGGAGAGTGATCGCGAGGGAGCAACAGGTGGCAACGAAAGCGAGTTAGTTACGAGACCGTTGGCTGACGTGTCGAGCTTCATCACGGTCTGACGGATGGATGGATGGATGGATGGACGAACGGACAGACAAATGGGTAACACTGGGGGCTCCCGCCCCCCAGAAGGGGGGGCTCCGCCAAAAAGGCTAATAATTGTATAATATTATTAGCTAACAAACTATTAGCGAACAGACTATTAGCTAGCACTTGTTTAATATTATTAGCTAACAGGGTATAAGCGAACACTTGTAAACTATTTTTCATAGTATTTATATATTATTCCCGCATTACCAATGCCATCAGAAGGATGCTGCTTCATGTACTGCAGGTTGGTGATGGAGACTGCGGCAGTACACTCTCTCTGGGTGCCAATGCCATCCTGGCAGACCTTGCAGCAGGCTACTACCCAATCGACGATGCTCCTTCCACCATGGTCGGTGTGGGGGGTGCTATCCGTCGCAGCATGGGTGGCAGCAGTGGAGGCCTGTACGACATCTTCTTCACCGCTGCTGCTCGCGCCCTCAAGGTATGCCCCCTATTTCATACGTGCCCCTTAGTGTATTCCAGTATGTGCCCCATGGTGTCTATGTAGTCCTACGTCTATGTAGTGTAAATGTAGTCCTATGCCTATGTAGTGTCTATGTAGCATCCGCTACAGCATGGGCGGCAGCAGTGGAGGTCTGTACGATATCTTCACCCCTGCTGCTCGCACCCTCAAGGTAAGCCCCCTGTTTCATACGTGCCCCCAAGTTTATCCCGGTATATGCCCCCTGGTGCCTACGCAGGCCTATGTCTTTGTACAGTATATGTAGGCCTATGCCTATGTAGTGTCTATATATGCTTGTGTATAAATAGTTTCTATGTAGCATGCGGCACAGCATGGGCGGCAGCAGTGGAGTTCTGTGCGACATCATCTTCACCGCTGCTGCCCGCGTATGACCCCTAGGTATGACCCCTATTGCTTACTGTATGTCCCCCCAGGTGCCTATATGCCCCCTAGTGCCTGGGTATGCTTATATCTATGTAGTTTCTATGCAGGGCTACACCTACGTAGTGTCTGCATAGGCTTATGTCTATGTAACATGCGGCACAGCATGGGCGGCAGCAGTGGAGGTCTGTACGACATATTCACCGCTGCTGCTTGTGCCCTCAAGGTATGCCCCCTATTGCATACGTGCCCCCAAGTGTATCCCGGGATATGCCCCCTGGTGCCTACGCAGGCCAATGTCTTTGTAGAGTATATGTAGGCCTATGTCTATGTAGTTTCTGCACAGGCTTATGTCTATGTACCATCCGCCACAGCATGGGCGGCAGCAGTGGAGGTCTGTGCGACATCATCTTCACCACTGCTGCCCGCGCCCTCAAGGTATGCCCCCTATGGCTTACGCCCCCCCAGGTGCTACTGCCTTGAGTGCTGGGGTGGAGGCTGGATCCGTAAAAAATATTAAATCCATGAACCATAAACTTGAGCCCAACTAAAAGCATCGCCGGTCTACTCTCCCTTGCAGTAGGCTGAGGTGTGTGAGGACAAGGCATGGACTACTGCCTTGAGTGCTGAGGTGGAGGTTGAATCCGTAAGAAACATTAAAAACCATGAACCATAGATTTGCGCCCTACTAAAAGCATCTCTAGTCTACTCTCCCTTGCAGGAGGCTGAGGTGTGTGATGACAAAGCATGGGCTACTGCCTTGAGTGCTTGGGAGGAGGCTGAATCCGTAAAAAACATTAAAAACATGAACCACAAACATGAGTTAAACCAAACCACAAACTAAAGCCCAACAAAAAGCATTGCGTGTCTACTCTCCCTTGCAGGAGGCTGAGGCTTGTGAGGACAAAGCATGGGCTACTGCCTTGAGTGCTGGGGTGGAGGCTGGATCCGCGTAAAGCATTAAAAACCGTGAACCACAAATTTGAGCCCAACTAAAGCACAAACTTGAGCCCAACTCAAAGCATCGCCTGAGTACTGTCTCTTGCAGGAGGCTGATATGTGTGATGAAAATGCATGTGCTGCTGCCTTGAGTGCTGGGGTGGAGGCTGGATCCGTGAAAAGCATTGAAACCATGAACCACAAAATAAAGCACAAACTGAAGCCCAACTAAAAGCATCGCTGGTGTACTGTCTCTTGCAGGAGGCTGAGGGGTGTTATGACAGGGCATGGGCTACTGCCTTGAGTGCTGGGGTGGAGGCAGCATACGTTAAAAACATAAAAACCGTGAACCACAAACGTGAGCCCAACTTGACCACAAACTTGAGCCCAACTGAAAGCATCACGTGTCTACCATCCCTTGCAGCAGGCTGAGGTGTGTGAGGAAAAGGCATGGGCTACTGCCTCGAGTGCTGGGGTGGAGGCTGGATCTGTATAAAACATAAAAACCATGAACCACAAACTTGAGCCAAACTTAAAGCATCACCCGTCTACTCTCCCTTGCAGGAGGCTGAAGTGTGTGATGACAAGGCATGGGCTGCTGCCTTGCGTGCTGGGGTGGAGGCTGGATCTAAGTACGGTGGTGCCATCAAGGGCTCCAGGACGATGTTGGATGCTTTGTTCCCTGCTGCTGAGGCAGCGGCAGCCGCTGCAGATCAAGGTGTGACCCAACTTTGAATTTAAATTTGAATTTGAATTGATTACGTGCCGAGGCAGCTACAGCAGCTGCAGAGAAAGGTGTGACCCAACTCTGGAGTTGGGAATCGGGCGGTAGGAATTTGAATTTGAATTTCAATTGATTACATGCTGAGGCAGCTACAGCGGCTGCAGAGAAAGGTGGGTTGGGCACAATGGCAAATGGCCAATACATTATTTGATTGGTTGATTGATTGTTTGATTGATTTCGCAGTTCTGTGATATCATATATATAAGGATAAGGGGTGGGGTTTGGCGCAGTGAAGGGCTCAAGGACGAAGTTGGATGCTTTGTTCCCTGCTGCTGAGGTAGCTGCAGCGGCTGTAGATAAAGGTGCGGTGGGCACGATAACGAATTGCCAATAGATTATTTGATTGCGTGATTGATTGATTGATTGATTGATTGATTGATTGATTTCGCAGTTCTGTGATATCATATATATATAGGGAACGGCAATATGATATAATATGATATCATGTCATCATATGACATCATATGATGCCGGCAGTCTGACTAGGCCAAAGTTACCATTTATATATAATATCATATGATCCTATTTGTATGATATGATCATATGATATCATACTCGCCTTTGGTCAAAATCATATGATATGCCAGTCCCTATATATATATAAAGATATAAGGATAAGGGGTGGGGTTCGGCGCCATGATGGGCGCCACGACGATGAGTAATAAATTAATTATAATATTAGCACTTTTAACAGACGCATTATTTCCGCTGTACATCATGCTGCGTACGTTCGCAGGATGTCGGACGTTTTTACTTACTGACATTTGGAATGTTGGATGCTTTGTTGCATGCTGCTGGGGCAGCTGCTTTGAAGGGAAGGGGGGGGGGGGGGGGGGGGGGGGGGGTACAGTCCGAGGGAGTGATCAACTGCCACTGGCCATGCGAAGCCAGGCCAGCCAGGCCAGATCAGCTTCAGGCCAAATCCAGCCCACAGGGCCGATTCTCAAAACTATGGGTTTCATCGCAGGGCCGATTCCCCAAACGATGGGTATCATCGCCAATTGCGATAAATCACAACATCAAAAAACTGTTTGTTGTATGCTGCTGATGCAGCTACTTAGGCTGCTGAAAAAGGTGTGATGTGCACGATGATAAATTTCCCATAGTGTGTTATGTTATTTACTATTTGTGTCAATATTACAGTTCTAGTTGTATGATAACATATATCAGGATACAGGGTGGGATGTGGTTAGGCTGCTGAGAAAGTTGCGATGTGCACGATGATAAATTGCCTATGACTTGTTTAGTTATTTTATGTTTGTGTTGATTTCGTAGTTCTGAGATATGAGGAGAAGTGGTCTGGTGTGTAGGGTGGGGGAAGGGCGTGGGAAGGAGGGGCAAATGTCAATATAAGGTGGCTGCAGAGAATTTTGTGATGTGCTCCATCACAATTGCCAATACATTATTTGGTTGTGTGATTGATTGATTTTGTGGTTCTGAGATATGAGGAGAAGGGTTGGGGGGTTCTGAGTCACCCCGTTGTCCGTCTGTCCGTCTGTCCGACCGACGACCGAGACGAACCCTGACACGTTAGCCAACTGTCTCGTAACTAACTGGCTTCTTTCTGCTCATTCTGTTGCCACCTGTCGTTTCGATAGCCAACACTCTCCGCCAATTTTCCGCGTTGCTTGCGATGCTGACTAGAACTTGTTTCCAATACTGTTGAGATCTTGGGGCTTAGCCCAGTGGCTGGCTCAGGGAGCTGCCTAGAAGCTGTTGCTCGTAGCTGCAAACATAAGGTATGAACAAAGCAGTGTGAGCAAGTCTAGAACTGAAACACAAAACTATGGCCTTTGTCTTTACAGGCCGCAGTGGAACTAAAAATAAACAGTGCGTGCCAGGGTACTACATGACGCGCGCTATTGCGCACTAGCGCGCAAGGTCTTCGAGCCCGACTGAGCGATTGACGCTGTTTTTTAAACCCCCTCTGGGCACAGCGCGCAGATTTCCATTTTCGGTTCGCCTGTTAAAGGTTAGCTAAATCGCAATTAATGAACTGAATCTGTTAAACTCTGCCTTGAGTCAAAAGCACAACCCAAAATGTAGTACCCTGGTGCAAGCACCATAGGGCTGGAACAACAAATAACAAGCCCTGTCTGCACAGGCCCCAGTAGAGCCGCAGTGGAGCCAATAAAAACAACAAATTACCCCCATTGCCTGCACAGGCCTCAGTGGAGCCGAAGTTATGGCAGCTACAGCCAAGGCAGCCACGGAGGGATCTGACAGCACCAAGGCCATGGATGCCAGTGCTGGTCGCTCCAGCTATGTGCCTGTGGAGGTTCTGAAGACTGTCGTAGACCCGGGTGCCAAGGGAGTAGCCGAGTGGATGGAGGCTATCAATGCTGCTAGGGGCTGAGGGATACCTGCTCTTTTCAGCTACGAGCAGTAGCTTCTAGGAAGCTTCCCGAGCCAGCGTCAGACCTAAGTCACAAGATATCAACAATGCTGGAGAGCTGATTCTATCGGCTTCCAGCTACACTAAGTTGCTCTAGGTGCAGCAAGGTAGCAAGCCAGGGGAGCTGCCTAGAAGCTGCTACTCGTAGCTGAAAGGGACATCTATGGGCTGAGGGATGGCATGTATGCATTCAAGCCCCCCTTGAGTGGTATTCACTTTACAGATAAGATTACTTCAATGTTGGTGCCGTAAACGCTTGGACCCTTAGGATATGGATGTACTGGTATTTGGGACCTTTATTTTAGATATATATGTATATATATATATATATATATATATATATATATATACACCCACGCCCACACACACCCCTCAGCCACGCAGTACATCCCTCAGGCAGCATGCATTCAATTCCCCCTTTACTCCGCCAAGCCATGGGCTCAATTTGGAGTCCAGGAGGACACCAGGAATAATGTCAGCAGCATCACCATCATCATCATCATCACTATCATCATCATTATCATCATCACTAGGTAGTCAGTTAGATGGCAAGACAAGGCATACGCAATGTGCATTTGACGAAGCCGTATACATGTAGGGGCTGTTGGGGCTGCTGGATGGCATGTATGGGGTAGTCTGGTAGATTGCAAGACGACACATATGCCATGTGCATTTGACGAATCAGTCTTTGTGTATGCTGCTAGGGGCGGCTGGGTGGCATACATTAGAGGGTCGGGTAGATGGCAAGATGACGCATATGCCGCGTATATCTGACAAAGCAGTGTTTGTGTATGCTGCTAGGGGTAGCTGGGTGGCATGCATTAGGGGGTCAGGTAGATGGCAAGATGACGCATATGCCATGTGCATCTGACGAATCAGTGTTTGTGTATGTTGCCAGGGGCTGCTGGATGGCACACATTGGGTAGTCTGGTAGAAGGCAAGACGATGTACATGTCATATGCATCTGACGAATCACTGTTTGTGTATGTTTCCAGGGGCTGCTGGATGGCACACATTGGGTAGTCTGGTAGATGGCAAGACGATGTGCATGTCATGTGTATCTGACTAATCAGTGTTTGTGTATGCAGCTAGGGGCTGCTGGATGGCACACATTGGGTAGTCTGGTAGATGGCAAGACGATGTACATGTCATGTGTATCTGACTAATCAGTGTTTGTGTATGCAGCTAGGGGCTGATGGATGGCATGCATTAGGGGGTCAGGTAGATGGCAAGACGATGTACATGTCATGTGTATCTGACTAATCAGTGTTTGTGTATGCAGCTAGGGGCTGCTGGATGGCATGCATTAGGGGGTCAGGTAGATGGCAAGACGACGCATATGTCATGTGCATCTGACGCAGCAGTATATGTGCAGGGCAGGACAAAGGCTTTTCTGTAAAAGGTCGTAATACCGCACTTTTGTGGTTGCCCCTGCCGTGCACTTTTGGTGGCATTTGGGGAAAACGCACTTTTTGTGCCTTTTCCACAATTCGTGTGGTGACACTGCAGTTGTATTTTTACCCCTGCGGCGCATTTTGGGGGGCATTTGGGGGGGGGGGGGGGGGGGGGGGGGGGGCATTTTATACAAATTCCAATTTTTGGTGTTGCAATAAATCTGAGATATAGCACAAGGGAATCATAACATGTTGTAAGATATGTTATTCTAGAGAACGGTGACTATAGCTAGCTCCGGCTTACTCTATGGTGTCCTTAACTTCACGTCCTGTGAGTAACGGTTCTACACGGATGTAACAATTTCAATTTCAATTTCAATTATTCTAGAGCTCCAGTAACGGGACTTGGAGCCTGAAGTTGGTTAAAAAACCTGTAACAATTCAATGTTATTTTATCTATATCTCACTCAACTGTAAACCCCATGTGCCTAACAGCGGCCCCAATTCGCTAACACACCTGGTTCATCTGCAAGTAATTAGCTTGTGAAATGTTTAGTGTTTCGCTACTTGCCTTGCCCATTTTGCGTTCGTTACTTGTCATGCCCATTTTGCACGCTGACAGATACTAGGCCACAAATTGCACTCAACTTTGATCAATTGATCAAGATCTCACTAAAGTGGACAATTTCTAAGAGCGTGTAGTAAGCGACACGGAAATCGCTTTAGCAGTCACCGGCAGGGAGTTTCTAAAGTAGTGGAGAAAGTAGCTACTCGTAGCCGAATAGAGCTACAAACATTGAACAACTTTTGTGAAGGATGTAGACCGCTGCGATGCTGACAACTCTAGTCATGCGCACTCCAACTATGAGCAAAAATTGTGGGTGCGGAGGTGGTCGGAATCGTTCAAACGCCTGGACATCTTGCTGTTGGACAGACGGACAGACAGCGGACAGACAGTGGAGAGAGACACGGGGGGAACTTAGGGCTTCAGTGGCGGGGTCCAGAGGGGGCTAAAGCGAAAACCCATGTGCCTTACAACGGCTCCTCTTCAAATATAGCTGAACACATGGGCCACGTTACAACTAACATGTAATCAGCTTGGGAATAGTCAGATGGAGCAAGTAATTTGCTGACAAATTTCTAGAGTGCTACACTGCGTTGCATTTATGGATAGGCAATACGATATCATATGATGCCGGCAGGCTTACTAGGCTAAAGTTACCATGTATATACAAAATCATATGATGCAATTCAAATTTAAAAATGTATACAATCATATGATATCACACTCGCCTTTGGTCAACATCATATGATATGCCGATCCCTAGTAGCATGGGATCCTATTCGCAACTGATTGAGGATGCTTAAGATTTTAGAGGCACCTCAGAAGCAGAGCTACCGTAATAAGCTGGTAGCCTACCTCATAAACACAGAGAAGATCCAGGTGTGAAAAAAGGAAAATGCAAACGAGAACTAAGAAAACAAAAACTATTTTTTATTGTTTTCATTTTTCATTTTTAAGGTATCTCACAGAAAGTTGCGGAGAAACCGGTGGACATTTTTGGGCTGCGGTATACCGACCTGGAATTGGCAATACTGCAATAGTGCAATATGTCCTACTCGTACTCTTATAATACGTGAACACTGCTGCTGGGGGGGGGGGGGGGGGGGGGGGGGGAGGGGGCATATCTGAATCTTCGGTGGTCTAGTGGTCTCTGGTTTGTGTACGGGGTCCCACTTCCTGGGGTGACAATCCTTTCAATACAAATGGGTTAGACCCCAGTTAGACCTGAGCATTTTGGGCCCTTAGTTGCGTTAGTTGTGGTACTTCGTAGTGTTCGAGTGTTAAGTGCGAAAAGTCGTGTTTAAAAGAGTTTAAAAGAGTGTTTATGGCGGCCGTGAGCTTAAGGGTTACACAATGAGTGCGAGCAACCATACGCCCCTGGTGCACCAGGGGCAGAGGACCCACCATCCACCAGCCATGGGCACGGCAACTTGTCGAGTACCGCAACTGTCCAGTGTAACTAACTCGTACACGTCAGCTTCTTACACGCATCCATGTGCGAAATCACGAAACAGGGGGGGAAACCGGTCTCGGGAGGAGAGGTTTCTGACCGCGATGCTGATGCTCGAAATGAATTCTGTATGAATGAAGTATTGCGCAAGGGCGTCGAGAAGGCCATGCGCTAAAAATGTAACCGAGCTTTTGCTCGGCAAGTTCAATCGAGTTCATTTAGTGGGATGTCGATTTCCAACTCACACATTGAGGGAATCGACATTTCGGTCTGCGAGCTCCTGCGTTTTCGAGCGTCCACCCCTTTCAAATCTACGAATGGCAAGTACAAGCTGTACTCCTTGCGCAATGATCCTGCTATCTAGCATCCTGAACAGTTTCGCATGCGGCTCGAAATTTGATCGCCCGGAAAACTAAGGGCCACAAATAGTTTTTTTTGCCGCTGACGGTGCGCTGACGCCAATTTCAGGCAAAATCCCTTGTACTTAATTCCGTACATCTTCAGTACTCCACAAGTTGCCGTGCATGGGACCCACCATCTATCTATTTTGCCAAGCGGGGCCATTCCACGTGGGGACAGCGATCGGTACAGTAACAACCCCAATGCCCAAACCTAGGCACACACGTGCCTATACCCTGGCTTGTGGGTGAATTGCCAGCTCGACAGAGCGAAAGCGCCAGACAGCATGAAGGGGCTGCGCATGCGCATGCGCAGCGAGCCAATGCCACTCCGGGACTTGAAAATTCAAAATTCAAAATTCGCAAAGACTCAAGGACCCAGACAAATTTCGCGAGACTGTTTTTATTTACATCTTCCATCATCCGCGAAGCAAAATGTTGCGAAGCACTGATCATAATTTACATCCACCATCCACTGACATAATTATGGGCCAGGTGCTGCGCCTTCCCATTTCTTAGTCTAGGAAGATCTTCTGAGCTTCAGAATTAATGCTTTCGAGCTGCACGCTAACGCCTCCCTTCCTTGCTTGCGTGCTACGCGAAAAGGGGGAGCTCCCCTCGCACGGCATATTTCAAAGAAAGCTATGTCTACAGCCCCAAAGCCCCCCCCCCCTGTGGTATATGAATACCTTGTAACACGGAGTGTCTTGTAACTGGAAGCCTAAGAAATGATCTCAGGAGTTTAGACGGCCCTAAGAGTCAGAAGCACGGCTTAAGACTCCCTTCCCGCTTCCAGCGCGTCTAGACCCTAATGGAACCCTCGTTTTAGGTATTCCCGAGTAGCTGATCAGACACTGATCAGTGGGTCAATTCGCTCGGTTTCAACTGCCTACAGAAGTCGTTCATCATCTGTAGGAAAGTCGTCACCACCGCGTGGCAACTCAGTGGGAGGATCGTTATCCACCACAGCGTGGAGTCAGGCCTTGTGGCGACCTTCTTGCCATTGACTATGACAGCCATCCGCGCTTCCTTCAGCTCCTTCTCGGTAGCTGAAAGGTCGGGAGGCGAAGGTGCCGGCCCTCCAGCGCCTTTTCTTTTCTCCTTGGAGAGCTCGTGCAGCTCCCAAGCCTTGACTTGCTGGACGAGCTCCTCGTGGTCCATGTCGTCAACATCCGGGACCTCAGAAGGTGGAGCCGCAGCAGCTTGGGCTGAAGAAGAGGCCATACTCGGTGATGGTGGGCTCGAGGGGACGTCGGGGGTGGGGAGTAAAGCGAGTGGCGCGGTTTGAAAGCGCGACCAGGCTCAAGAAACCAATTGTGGTATATGAATACCTTGTAACACGGAGTGTCTTGTAACTGGAAGCCTAAGAAATGATCTCAGGAGTTTAGACGGCCCTAAGAGTCAGAAGCACGGCTTAAGACTCCCTTCCCGCTTCCAGCGCGTCTAGACCCTAATGGAACCCTCGTTTTAGGTATTCCCGAGTAGCTGATCAGACACTGATCAGTAGGTCAATTCGCTCGGTTTCAACTGCCTACAGAAGTCGTTCGTCATCTGTCGGAAAGTCGTCACCACCGCGTGGCAACTCAGTGGGAGGATCGTTATCCACCACACACACCCCCCCCCCAGGTGATTGTTCTAGAAGCTCGCTCAAAGCAAGGAAGGGTGGTATCATAGGCGAGAAGCAAGATCCAGTCTCTCTCGATTTAGGTTAACAAATGGACAGATCTGTATTTTTGAATTGTTCCTCGTTGCGCGAAATCGTCGTTGCGCGGCCCTTCATCCTGACTGGCGCTTTCGCTCTGTCGAGCTGGCAATTACCCACAAGCCAGGGTATAGGCAAGTGGGGGTCTAGGTTTGGGCATTGGGGGTGCGCGGTGCGGGGGTGTTACTGTACCGATCGCTACCCTCCACGTGGCAAGCAGTGGAATTGCAACGTGGCAAAAATTGGCCATTCCCATCCGCATCCGTGCACGCGCGTGTGCGAATCAGGAATGACGCGTCCCCGCGCGTCTCATCATTGTTTTTGGCGCGGGTCCCGACCTTATAATTTTTCTGCGAAGTTCGTGAGCCAGCGAACCTACTGAACATTGAGATTCATTTTTTTGCCTCGGACTCTCAGTTCGGCCGAAGCGATTCCGCACCCTAGAAAGGCGCAAACGATCGTTGCTTTAAAAGCCTTGCAACATGCATTTGCCTGGAAGCAGACTGGCTCTATAATTATACCGCATTCATAGCTCAAACCTCTTCCATTCCCCTATCATCTTAACTCATACGACCTCCAACTTGCAAAAAATCCAGAGCTGCTTGCAAAAAAGAAGCTGGCCCTCTAGCCAACTAGCCCAGCAAGAAACCGATTACTCTAGCAGCTCCATCAGCAGCCTCGCTCATGAAACCCGCATACGCACTGCCCAGTCAGTTGGCCGTTCCCTTAGAGACTGATAGACACTCCTCTCCTCGATGCCCCAGCTCCTCCCAAGACTCCTCTGGCCAGCTAATTTCGCCGAGCACAGCCTTCGACAAGGCCCGATCACCGGCATCAAAGCTCGCGAGCAGGGCCATGGCCTCATCGCCAAGTACCGTGGGTGCTGGGGACGAGTCAAGCAGAAGGCCCTCAACAGCGCAACAATCGGGTATGGGTATCCTAGCTCGGGCGTGTACACAAAAAGAGGCCGAGGAGGATAGATTCGGAATGGCTTCTCCTCAGAGCCCTGGTATTCCAGCTCCTGTGGGCTCAGGAAAGGAGAGACGAAGGTCCCTTGTCTTGGATGCTGCTGCACTGAGCAGGTTCGACTCCATGCTTGGAGGGAGTGCCGAGGCTTCTCCAAGGGGGGTAAGTGTGAGGAACAAGTGGGGGACTTGCTTGTGGGATGGAGAGGGCCTGGGGGGGGGGGGGGGGAGGTGTGTGTGGGGGGGGCGTGGGGGGGGTTGAGGGGGAGGAGGAGAGGGGAGAGGGACAGAGGGAGAGGGGGGGGGAAGGGACAAAGGGAGAAGGAGAGGGGGGGAGGGGGGAGAGAGACGGGGAGAGACCAGAAGTTAGTTAAGTAATAGAGTCAGCAGCCAAATGCGCAGATTGTCCCTAGTTCCGTTCTTACTCACACTCACAAATCAACCCACGTGTAACCAAAACTCTAGCCCTGCCTCCACACACACACACACCACATGAACACAGACACACAAAGAACACACGACCACTCACACGTAAAACGAGTACACAGACACACTTACACACAAGGCATGAACACACACGCGCACAACACGAGCACGCAGACTCACCTACACACCTACACACCTACACACCTACACACCTACACACACACAACACACGAACACACACACAACACACGGGGACACACACACACACAACATACAAGCACACACACAACACAGAACACACAACACACGCAACACACACACAACATGAGCAAACAGACGAACAGACACACACACCACACTAACACACACACATGCACACACAAACAAACAACACACTCACACACACACATAGACAAACAGACACACACGCACACACAAACATACGCACAAGCGGGTGCACAACTGACAGTATCAGGTAAACCAAGTCAGTGGGTTGCCTCGTCAACTGCACGTCCCGCCATACACTTGCCATCCATACAGACTGAGAAAAAGCGAGAAACAGCACTGTGCAAACCACTCAACATCCCACCTCACCCCACCTCACCTCACCTCACCTCACCTCACCTCACCTCACCTCACCTCACCTCACCTCACCTCACCTCACCTCACCTCACCTCACCCCCCCAACCCCACTCCACCCCCACCCCCACCCCAAGTCACTTCTTCTCACCTCAACCCACCTCAGCCCACCCCCACCTCACTCCACCTAGCTCACCCCACCCTACCCCAACACTCCACCTCAACACCCCACCCCACCTCACCCCACCCCACCCACCCCACCCCAAACACCCCCTCTCAACACCCCACCTCACTCCACCCCACCTCACCCCCACCCCACCCCACCCCAACCCACCCAACCCACCCCAACCCACCCCACTTCAAAACCCCTCAACACCCCCACCTCACCCCACCCCACCTCACCCCACCCCAACCCACCCCACCTCCCCCTTGCAATCTTTGCAGGCATGCAAGCCCCAGCAATTTAGCATCTGGGCGAATGGGGCTCTGGTCAAGAAAGCCGCCTTCGCCTCTGTGGGGTCCAAGCTAGTGCTCACGTCAGCACCCCACCTCAACACCTCACCCCAACACCCCTGAACACCCCACCCCACCCCACCCCACCTCACCCCACCCCAACTCACCCCTGCAATCTTTGCAGGCACGCAAGCCCCAGCAAGTTAGCAGCTGGGCAAATGGGGCTCTGGTCAAGAAAGCCGCCTTAGCCTCTGTGGGGTCCGAGCTCGTGCCCACGTCAACAAGCAGCTCAGTCGCTTCCGATATTTATGCAATGACCGTCAAGCGCGTCTTACCTGGCTCCTCGGTAGAGCCAGTGAGCCCAAGTCCCGGCCGCATGCGAAGGAGCAGTATGGAGCTTCCGCGACCTGCCACCACCCGCACCCCCAACAGAGGTCGCATGTCCGTCGAACTGGGTAGACCAAACTCACTGGCCTGTGGTTATGGTGCTGAGGTCTCGCCCCCCACCTCTGGGGGACTGCAGCCCCGGCCTCCAGGCAGCCACCGAACGTCGATGGGTGCCTATGAGGAGGAGGACAGTGCAACGAAACGCTGCCTGGTGGTGCCATCCCACTTGAGCACTGCAGCAGATCACAGCAGCCCTCAGCTATTATCGTTGAAGTCGATGGCCCAGCAGTCTGTTTGGAGGCACCAGAGCAATGCAGAGGTGAAGGCTTGGGAGGAGAGTGACGACGGCACCCAAGTGGACCCACGCACAACAATCCAAGGCAAGCGTCAATCATGCAAAGATTATCGAAGTTCCTTTGAAGGTTATGCGAGCGGTGAGTGGGCTGCAAGGCCGCGGTGGGTGGGTGTGGGTGGTGAGTAGGTGGGTGGGTACGTGGGTGGTGGCGGGTGGCGGTGGGTGGTGGTGAGTGGAGGAAAATGTTAAGGGATAAAATGCATGTCTTTTAAATAGGCCGCGTGTAGGGTAGGGTTGCCCAAAACGTTCCATGTATCGTCTCGCTAGGTCCTTTATATGTATATGTCTTTAAGGAGCTCGCTCTTTACTTAATTGCCTAATCAATATCCTTAAAACACGTTATGGCTCTTGAGTTGGGATTTTGGTTCATAAGATGTAGAATTTGAATTTGAATTTGAATTTGAGTTGGGATTTTGGTTCATAAGATGTAGCATTTGTTGCGCATAGGGTAGGGTTCCTCAAAACGGTATCTGGGAGGGAGATTCATGCAAGGGTGGGAGTTTGCTGTGTGGGAGGGAGATTCAGGCATGCGAAGGATTCCCTGCACTTGCTCCTCAAAAATGATTGTAGGATTCTTGCACATCCAATTGCAAAACACGTTAAATAGTCAAACATGAGAAAAAGTAAAACATGAGAAATAATAAAACATGAGAAATAGTAAAACATGAGAAACAGTAAAACATGAGAAATAGCAAAACTCGAGAAATAGCAAACCATGAGAAATAGAAAAAACATGCGAAACACCGGTATTACAGACGGACATCTCAGTTGGTTGGAAAAGAAAAGGAAGATTATAAGAGGTTCTTAAAACCGCGTGGCAGCAACACAATGCTGTCATATTGGTGGACGCGAGAAACTAGGGTTTTTCTTTTCAGCGAAATATCGTTAGCGATAACACCCATCGATTTCGAGGTGGGCATAGCGATGTAAGCGATGTAAGCGATGCAGCTAGATATGGCCAGTCCAGCAGGCCTGGAGTCATTTGTAGCTGAACTTGAATTGAAGTCAGAATGTTGCAAGAAGCCAGTTCGAAAAAGCTATAAATAGCTACAAATGGAAACTTGCCAAATGGCTCTGGAGCCAAAATAGTTATGACAAGGGAGGGCTCAAGAACGAAAAGAAAAACCCTGCAAGAAACCCCCGCTGTCTTCCGGCAGCGGGTCTCAAACTCCCGACCGCCGAAGCCATTGTGGGGGGGCTGGACCATTAATCAACCCTCTCCAGCTTCGGGGCAAAGGGGGCTGGAGCTTGTGATTCCCTCAGTTTGATTGTTAGAAGATTACAAGGGGCTCTTGCTCTAGCAGTGGAACAACGCCGGCTTACAGCAGCGGGGCTCAAACTCCTGACAAGAGGCTGAGAACTCGGGGGAAAGGGGGCTGGAGCCTAGGATCATCTTCATTTGATTGTTGGAAGGATGGAAGGGTATTGTTACATACTCAGCAAAAATCAATGCCGAGACTGAACAGCGCCGGATGTAACAGTGAGTGTTTAGGCAAAATACCTCTCAGAACCTGGTCCAGGAGCTGAACTCCAAAAAGCGAAAGAAAAAGCACATTAAAGAGCTTAACGAAAAACTAAGCGAACTACTAAGGCATGGAGGAAAGAGCAAACATAAGTGTATATAGTAGAAAGGCAAAGAGTTGCTGTGGCCTAACTAGCATGGAGCCTAGGATTCCCTTCATTTGATTGTTCGCTATGACTCCCTCTGCAGGTCATGGGTAATAATAACGAGCTCAGGCAGGGAAGAGACGGGAGGAGAGAAGAGGGGAGTAGAGAGCGAGAGAGAGAGGAGAAGGAAGAGAGATGAAGAGAGAGAGCGAGAGAAGAGAGAGAGAGAGAGCGAGAGAGAGCGAGAGAGAGAGAGGAACTAAGGCTGAGTGCTAGCGCGAATAGGACCGGTTGGTTTATAGAGAGGAAGATAGAGAGAGAAGGAGAGGAGAGAGAGAGAGAAGAGTAGAGAGCGAGAGAGAGAGAGACAGAGAGAGAGAGAGAGGAGAGACGAGAGAGGAGATAAGAGAGAGAGAGAGGAGAGCAGCGAGAGAGAGCCGAGAGAGAGAGAGATGAGAAGAGGAGAGAGTAGAGAGAGGAGAGAGAGAGAGAGAGAGCGAGAGAGAAGAGAGGAGCGAGAGAGATAGAGACGCGTCGTCGGAGATCTCTCTCTCTCTTTCTCTCTCTCTCTCTCTCTTCTTCTCTCTCTATCTCTCTCTTCTCTATCTCTCTCCTCTCTTCTCTCTCTCTCTCTCTCTCTCTCTTCTCTATCTATCTCTCTCTCTCTCTTGGCTTGGTGGGTACAGTAATACCAGCTTTGACTGGCAGGTTGGGGTTTCGAACCCGTTGCAAGGTAACTTGCTTCAGGATTGCTGGCCTGCTGCCTTCCCTACAAATTAAGTGCAGTCTTAACGAGTGCCGTTTGGCCTGAGATTCATGAGTCACAGGAATGAATACAAGATAATGCAATGTACATTATGTAATAAGCGAGTCAGTCAGTGACGTGGTAGGGTTGCAAGCTTGCAAGAGGCTTACAACTTTCCTCCGTGCTATCGCGCGATAGTCCAAGCTCAGACGCAGTAGCGGTCTGCGAAAGCAAAACCCACAGTAACCATTCCCCAGTGCAACCAAACGGGAAGCTTCCTTCAACCTTTCGTGGCAAGGCGTAACAATTTCCATTCCATTCCATTCGTTTTTGCAGGTCGTGATTGCAGCTCTGGCCAGTTCTACCAAGCAGCCGGCCTTTCTGAAGACGTTGCGGCTAAATCAGTACTCTACAGTGGTGCACTCTCCATGCCAGCAGATACCAGCGGCTTGGCCGGACAGGCCAACCATGCTCCAGGTGCTACTGAGGAGGGTGCTGCGCGAGCGCGAGCAAAAGAGACAAACAAGGCACGCCCCTCTCTGGCAACACGTGAGGGCGCCAAAGCCCGCCGCGCATCAGTCACCATCGCCGCTGAAGGCAAGGCGATAATGAAACAGCTGGAGAGTCTTGACTACACATACGGTGTAGACCACTCGGGGGGCACCCGCGCCCTGCGCTCCGTCAATCAATTGCACGACAACATGCCTTCAGACATGGACGGGTACACCGCTGAGCAGGTAGGGTAATGTTCACAAGTTGTTTTCGTTTTAGCCCCTCCTGATACCGTAGCATACTCGTGGGGCACCAGCGCCCTGCGCTCCGTCAATCAACTGCACGCGGACATCCCTTCAGACATGGACGTGTGCAGACATAGGACGGGTACACAGCTGAACAGATAGGGTCTATTTAGTTCATCAGTGTTTTTCGTTTTAGCCCCTCCTGATACATCCCTTCAGACATGGGCGTGTGCACCGCTGAGCAGGTAGGGTCTATTTGGTTCATCAGTGTTTTTCGTTTTAGCCCCTCCTGATGCATCCCTTCAGACATGGACGGGTGCACCGCTGAGCAGGTAGGGTTTATTTAGTTCATCAGTTTGTTTCCCGTTTTAGCCTCTCCTGATAACGTAGCATGCTTAGGCAATTCCCTTTAGCCTGTTTCGCTACCCCTGGACTGTAACAACATACACATATGTCAGCTTAGCTGTTCGTTGGTTCTTCCTGTCCTATTGACTCCGCACTCTGTCAACTCTATCCACTCTGTCAACACACATACACACACATACACAAATACATACACACACAGGTGGAAGAGATAGTGAGCAAGTTCCAGAGGCGTCCCAGACGCGCCAGCGTGGACCTGGGTGCAGAGGACGATGACAGATCCCACCGAGGTCGCTCCTTTTCCACCAGGAACCCGCGTACCCGTCGTGCTTCGATGATGGGTGATGTGCCGTCTCAACCTCCGATAGTGTGCACTGGAGGCGATGAGATGGGGAATGGAGACATCCAGCACAGCAGTCTCCGACCAAGGCCTCCTGCTGAGGCCAAGGAGGGTACAGGGTTGGTAATAGGAGATGAGAAGGCCGAAAATGTTGAAGCAGAGCAGACAGAGCCATTGGTTAAAAGCCTTGCAGGACGTTTCATGAATATGTTCGGCAAGAAGGCCTGAGCATATGTGCGCAGCTCCTTTTGAGGAGACTGTGTGGCAGCTGTTAGACGCACCACGGAGCTACCCACTACTAGGCCAGGCCTACAGTTGAACTGCATGCCACGTTGGCTTTCAGCAACGGAGGTTGCAACCATCCCTGGCTGGTTTATGAATATGTTGGGCAAGAAGGCCTGAGCATGGGCACAGTTTCTTGATGTGGGGGCAGCTATTAAACGCACCACAGAGCTACCCACCACTAGGCAACGCCTTAAGTTGGAATGCATGCCACATTGGCTTCCAGCAGCAGCGGAGGGTACAACCATCACTTGACAGGGCATGGCTGCAGCTTCTTTTGGGGGCCCCCGTGTGGCAGCTTCAAACCTGACCACTGAGCCGCCCTAAGATCCCAGTCCGTATTTTGTATGTCCATCCAGTTGGCTTTGGGGTCTCCATGCAGCGCATGTTGACCAGACCCCTGAGCTGCTCACTCGGCGAAGCCCAAAGTTTGAATGCATGTCATGTTGGCTTTGGGAGGCTCTGTGCGGTAGATGCCAGCCCGACCCCTGAGCTGCTCACTAGGCCAAGCCACAAGTATGAATGCATGTGACGTTGGCTTTGGGAATCTGTGTGGCAGATACAATCTAGACCCCTGAGCTGCTCACTAGGCCAAGCCACAAGTATGAATGCATGTGACGTTGGCTTTGGGAATCTGTGTGGCAGATACAATCTAGACCCCTGAGCTGCTCACTAGGCCAAGCCACAAGTATGAATGCATGTGACGTTGGCTTTGGGAATCTGTGTGGCAGATACAATCTAGACGCCTGAGCTGCTCACTAGGCCAAGCCACAAGTATGAATGCATGTGACGTTGGCTTTGGGAGTCTGTGTGGCAGATACAATCTAGACCCCTGAGCTGCTCACTAGGCCAAGCCTTAAGTTTGAATGCGTCATGTTGGCTTGGGGTCTTAGTGTGGTAGATGCCAGCCAGACCCCTGAGCTGCTCAGTAGGCCAAGCCACAAGTTTGAATGCATGTCATGTTGGCTTAGGGGGCTCTGTGTGGCAGATACAAGCCAGACCCCTGAGCTGCTCAGTAGGCCAAGCCACAAGTTTGACTGCATGTGACGTTGGCTTGGGGGGCTATGTGTGGCAGATACAAGCTAGAACCTTGAGCCGCCCACTTGGCTAGGCCCAAAATTGAGTTGCTGTTCCAATGATTCACTTTCGTCACACTTCTTCCATTGTTTTGTATTTCAGATTTCTTTAGGCTAGATTGAGTAGCTACTTTGGCTACTCAAGCCTGATGTCAGGATTGCTGCATAGCCATCGCATGGCACAGCACGTGGCGGTGCGCGAAACGCGGAGCTTGGGGGGTTTAGTGGGCAGCGCCAACCCCATGCGTCGCCGTGCAACGACGGAATAGCGACACAGTGGCGATGTGTCATCAGAAAACAAAATTGTCTCTTCTTCATGTCGTCCTCATCAGTTCAGATTAATAACATACATACATACATACATACATACATACATACATACATACATGCATACATACATACATCTATATATATGTAGACATACATACATAGACGCTACACAGCAGATACGAAACATGGGCCGGGACCTCGGGATCAAAGCACTTAATGTGGAGACGTGTTCTCTCTTTCCTCGCAGTCATTAACTACTTTAAAACAAAGCGTGAGGTTGCAACCTGGAGCTACAACATGCTGCAATGCCAAACCCAAACCCCATCACCTTCTCCCTACGCACACACCACACACACCACCACACCAGGCAGCATGCGCCAGGAGACTCCCACACCAAAACCACGTGTGGCTCCTTGCAAGGCTCTACTGAGCGCTCTACCCACTACTTCAAAACAAAGCGTGAGGCGCAACCTGTAGCTTCAACACGCTGCAGTGCCAAACGTACATGCCATGGATGACCACTTTGACGTACGTGCCATGGATGTACAAACGTACATGCCATGGATGACCACTTTGACGTACATGCCATGGATGTACAAACGTACATGCCATGGATGACCACTTTGACGTACATGCCATGGATGTACAAACGTACATGCCATGGATGACCACTTTGACGTACATGCCATGGATGACCACTTTGCTTTTCATTGCTATGCATCATGCATCGTGCATTTTAAGTGCATTGCGGCATTGGCGTGCATCATGCATCTTGCGTGCAATTGAAGTGCAGTGCGGCATTGGCGTGCATCATACATCGTGTATTTGAAGGGCAGTGCGGCATTGGCTTGCATCATGCATCGTGTAAGCCATCTTGTGCATTGCGGCATTGGCATTGGCATGCATCATGCATCGTGTAAGCCATCTTTTGCATTGCGGCATTGGCATGCATCATGCATCATGTAAGCCATCTTGTGCATTGCGGCATTAGCATGCATCATGCATCGTGTAAGCCATCTTGTGCATTGCGGCATTGGCATTGGCATGCATCATGCATCGTGTAAGCCATCTTGTGCATTGCGGCATTGGCATGCATCATGCATCGTGTAAGCCATCTTGTGTATTGCGGCATTGGCATGCCTCATGAAGCCATCAGGAATGCGGCATAGGCATTGACAGCATGCATCGGTGTAAGCCATCGTGTGTATTGCGGCTTTGGAATGCATTCATGCATATGTAAGCCATCGTGTGCATGAGGCATTGGCATGCATCAGCATACGTTTGTTGTAAGCCATTCTTGTGCATTGCGGAATGGAGCATCATGCATCATGTAAGCCATCTTGTGCATTGCGGCATTGGCATGCATCATGCATCATGTAAGCCATCTTGTGCATTGCGGCATTGGCATGCATCATGCATCGTGTAAGCCATCTTGTGTATTGCGGCTTTGGCATGCATCATGCATCATGTAAGCCATCTTGTGCATTGCGGCATTGGCATGCATCATGCATCGTGTAAGCCATCTTGTGCATTGCGGCATTGGCATGCATCATGCATCATGTAAGCCATCTTGTGCATTGCGGCATTGGCATGCATCATGCATCGTGTAAGCCATCTTGTGCATTGCGGCATTGGCATTGGCATGCATCATGCATCGTGTAAGCCATCTTGTGTATTGCGGCATTGGCATGCATCATGCATTGTGTAAGCCATCTTGTGTATTGCGGCATTGGCATGCATCATGCATCGTGTAAGCCATCTTGTGTATTGCGGCATTGGCATGCATCATGCATCGTGTAAGCCATCTTGTGTATTGCGGCATTGGCATGCATCATGCATCGTGTAAGCCATCTTGTGCATTGTGGCATTGGCATGCATCATGCATCGTGTAAGCCATCTTGTGCATTGCGGCATTGGCATGCATCATGCATCGTGTAAGCCATCTTGTGCATTGCGGCATTGGCATGCATCATACATCGTGTAAGCCATCTTGTGCATTGCGGCATTGGCATGCATCATGCATCGTTTACACACGATCCATTCAGAGTTTACATTTTTACTGAGCTTCTGGGTGATTCGTATTTGTACGGAAGTGATGACAAAACACCCATCCACAAGACCTATCAAAACGCCAAAATCCATCATAAGCAAGCCAATCATATGCATCATGCTGGTCAGCCACATACTGCCATGCAAAGTAATGATAACCCCTGGTGGGGCATGGTATTAAGGGAGCCCCATCTTACGTCGGTAGATAACGGGCTGCTACTTTACCTGGACAAAACAACCATGGCGGTTGACAGCGACCGCGAACACTAATGTGCACCCTTAGGGATTCTAACCTTGGACACTAAAGCGCACCCATAGGGTTTCAAACCCCGCACCTTCTTGTTTCAACGAGCTCTACCATTGAGCCATTCGTCAAAATGAGAATTACTGCCATGCAAAGCATATGCTGCTGTTGTGGATTTTTGACTCTCCTTGGCTGGCCTCAATTTAATGATGATGATAATGGTGGTGGTGGTGATGATAATGAGGATGGTGGTGATTACATTTTTCTTGGTGCCCTACTGGACTCCAAATGTGCCTGCGGCTTGACAAAGTCAAGGAGGACTTATGAAAAACAACGATTCGTGAAACGCTACCTCGTGACCAAACATGTTTGGAAGGTGTCGAACCGCTTTTTTCAGCTATGAGCAGCAGCTTCTAGGCTGCTACCCTGGCTTGCTACCCAGCCAAACCTGTATCAACTTTGTGCATCTGGTAGCTGACAGAATCATCTGTCCAACAGGGTACTTCCAAGCGCGTGCTTTTGCGCGCAGGCGCGCTGCCTTTTTGAGCCCCACTGCGCGTTTCGCGCAGTTTTATGCAACCCCCTGTGGGCTCAGCAAGCAATTTTTTGCGCTTTTTGCACTATAAAGCGCAGTTGTTTTCTTCCAAGTGCGCTAAAGCGCTGGCCAATTTGGTCAATGGAAGTACCCTGCTGTCCAGTACTTTTGGAATCTTGGGGCTTATCCGGTTATCTCAGTGGCTGGATCAGGGCGCTGCATAGAAGGTACTGCATGCAGCCAAAAATAAAGCCATGCGGTGGTGCAATGGTTGATACTACTTGACAAAACAATTTGCCTGGCAGATAGCTTGTTCTCACAAAGCTTCCACCAAGATGCCGGGAAATATTTGTGTACTGCTTGCTTCAGGCATGTTAGTACTG
This sequence comes from Chlamydomonas sp. ICE-L, assembly GCA_013435795.1. Classification (NCBI taxonomy): domain Eukaryota; kingdom Viridiplantae; phylum Chlorophyta; class Chlorophyceae; order Chlamydomonadales; family Chlamydomonadaceae; genus Chlamydomonas; species Chlamydomonas sp. ICE-L. The sequence goes on from JACBWV010000234.1 coordinate 5,775,678, forward strand.
CTTGCTTCGGGCATATTTTGTTTTGAATTGATTACATGGTCTATCAGCCATCAGGCTACTCACCGTCTGCGGGCGGAGTAAACATGGGTAGCTTAAACACTACTACACCTCACCCCTGAGTGCGGGGAAGTAGAATGCAGAAAATATAACCATGTTGCACGCTAATATAAAATATACATATAAACATATAAAAGATAAACACATTGCACCCTAATGCACCCTAATATAAAATAGAAATAGAAAATTATTAACATATTGCTCGCTAATCACTTCTTGCTTGTTGAACGCTTTCCGCGCACCAGACAACTTCTCCTAGCATTGCTGTCACATTGTTTTTAACCTTGCTGTCATGTGTGCCCGGAAGTTCATACAGCGTTGCCTACTAATGTGCCAGGGAGGATTGGATTGGATTTTATGTGTTTTTTCAGCCAACTCTGGGCTGCTCACCGCCTTCCAATTCCAAGTCCCCCCGTGGGATACCCAGGGGAACCAGGGAGGACACTTAGTGTAATATACAGTCTTCAGACTTGTCAAGGTCTGCCACGGAGGCGGATTAGCGACGTATTTATTAGGGGGCTTCACAGTTGACTGGGTCAATTGCCCGCACACATGGGCTGGTGTGTAGATGCCAGATACATGGGATGTCAAATCTAGTGCCTCGACGCACGCCTGGATATCTGATCGCTCACTTGATAGTATTCCCCCCTCAGAAACACTCACCTGATATCATGTGTCCCTATGTGTTTCTATGTGTGTCTGTCTGTGTGTGTGTGTGTGGGGGGGGGGGGGGGGGGGGGAGTTTCTATGGGTTAAAACATAGAGATCTGTGCCAAGTTCATCCGCATATACAATAAATTTATATTCATGTACAATTGCATTTGGTGGTTGGCCCCAGTGCAAAAGGGCCGGCTCACTCAACCTCACGCCTCATAATAAGGTTTACTATGTATGTATTTATTTATTTATGTATTTATACACTTGCAGATGTTGATGCTGTGTCATGCGCAAGTCTCTGCTTTCTAGCACATGCACCCCTGTTTCTGTATGTTGTTTCAGTCCAGGGGTAGCCAAATAGGCTAAACGGACCTTCCCAGCCATGATATCAGGAGGGGCTGAAACGACATAAAACTGATGAACTGAACCCCAAACAATCGTTGTACCACGGGGGCCCTGAGTCTGTGCTACAGTGATGAATGAATATGACACCATGACACACAGCGCAACTGCGCAAGTCTCAGCTTTTTAGCACTTGCACCTTGCCAGATTGCCCAAATGAAATGGACAAATGATTGAGTACCGTAAATGATGCACAGCCTATGTCTGTATAGCTATGTTACAGCCCAGGGGTGAACGATGTACAGCCTATGTCTGTATTGCTATGTTACAGCCCAGGGGTGAACGATGTACAGCCTATATCTGTATAGCTATGTTACAGCCCAGGGGTGAACGATGTACAGCCTATGTCTGTATAACGTTGTTACAGCCTAGGGGTGAACGATGTACGCATGTACATGACTATGGCTTCTTGGATTTGTGTCCTTGAATTATTGATGTTTCCTTCAAGTTTTGTGATAATTCAGTATTTCATGCAGTATGGTGATCAATTTTCTACTATTTTGTCTTCCTCATCATGATCTGCATCATAGTTACCATTTTCATCATCATCAACATCATCATCATCACCATTTTCGTTGCAGCCCCTCCTGCCATGGTTGTGCAAGTCCTTGTATCATCATCATTATTATCATCATCATCAATATTATCATCATCACCAATAGCATCATCATCGTCATTAACATCATCGTCTTCATCATCATCATCATCGTCATTTTCGTTGTAGCACTACTGCCATGGTCGGGCAAGTCCTTACAGCTTATTCGGTGTACCCCTGGACTGTAACAGCGGACATGCAACCAAAACTATTCCTAATGAGGCCCTTGGGAGAGCCTGTGGAATTGTGGTTGTGGAAAATCGGGCAGATTGGATTGATTCCATGGTATTTTTTAACTGCCTTTCCTGTTTGTAAGATTCCGCAAGTCCCTTAAGCCTATTTGGCTACCCCTGGACTGTTAAATACGGTACATACATTTGAATATGCAGAACAGTACTCGGTGAGCTGTGAATCGTGAGCTTAACAAAAACGCGTGAATCCTGGAGTGCTCCCGTTGTTAAAAAAATGTATACATGCATGGTGTATCAGCCTTGAGGCTGCTCTCCATCTGCGGGCGGAGTAAACAATGTGTATAAGATTTTATGAACATGATTGAACCCACCTCCTGTGTTCAGGTGGCAGGCATAGGGTTGGTTGCAGGCACTCATTCTCTTGCTGAGTATACGCGGCATGCTGTCTCTCCGTTTTGTGTGCGATGTGTCTAGCTCTTGCTTAATAAATAAAATACATACTGGTAAATAAATAGTACCGGTACTTGAACTTGAACTTGGTTACATAGCTCCAGCCAGCAATTTGGCTGCTCGCCGTCTTCGGCAGTAAACAAATCATTACCAGGAAAACGTAAACGCAAACAAATAGCATTGAAATATATAAATAGTACGCCTTATTACCAGGCGTGAGGTTGAGGGGGCCAGCCCGTTTGCTTTCACTGGGGCCAAGCACCAATAGCTCGTGCTTACTCAATTCACAGCATGCATTTTATCACAGTTCTTCGAGTTTCGAAACGCTCGAGTTTTTGGCATGACGAACGCTCACAGCGAGCAGACGGACGGATTTTCCTGTTTGCCACAGAGAACGAGCTCGGCGCAATGCCCAACAACAGTGCTTGCAAAAGTTGACAGAAGCTACGCCTCGAACTTGTGCGAGTAACTCGTGCCTTGAAATGATACCATAGATGTGTTTCCTCGCCGCTGTCTATTTTTCTTATTGCGCATAGCTTCTTCATGTAAAGTGCTCCGACACAGAATTCGATAACTTTTTGTCGCTGCGAACACCAGGTCGACATAGAAAAGATACCGGTGTTTTCCTTGGATCCTTTGCGTCCCCAAAGCCAATTATTCTACTTATTGCGCACAACTTCTTGACGTCTATTACTCCGACAACGTTTTTACAATGCGAACCCGAAGCCGACATAGACTGAGCAGTCTTTCATTGAGAAATACTGTGCAGAAGAAGAAGAAGAAGAAGCGTGCCAATGTTGGAGAACCCACGGCTCAACGGTACGTCAACAAGTGAAGGATAACGGTGAATGTTCGTTTGGACGAGGGTCGGTATCTTCGAAGTGCGCCTACTCTTTTGTAGGAGTGGCAACGCCATTCGAACTGAATCCTCGATGTCGTTGGTTATGTCGGGAGACCCACCTCCTGAGGTGAAATTCCTTTGACAACTAAAACAAACATATCTCTTGGTTGCATATGATTGCAATTCGAATGACAAGTTGACATGCTTAGTAAATTGGAATTATAATGTTTCAAAGACCATAAATTAATCGATTGAGTTGGGCAGGTCCCTTTTGCTAGGATAACCTATAGCCTATAGGCCTATTTGGCTAACCCTGGATAGTAACGTCATAGACACATAACCTGCAAAATAGAATCCGTAATCACTGAAACACACACATAAATATGTTATCACTAGAACAAAATGCACTGCGTAGCACATAGCAAAACCTGAAAACACCCAATCATAATACCGGTATGTTGACATACAAGTTGAATACGTTCCCTTGGATGCAAAAAAAGCCATTCCGTCAAGATACGATGAAAACCATCCCTTGCATGCAAGCATCAAGGTCAGGCAAAGACTGAGCAACAACGCCGTGGCGATGCCGACAGACAAAGAGTCAAACGCAGGGCTGTTCAGGGGAACTCCAAGATCAGCATCTGGACGTCTCTCGGAATCTAACGGTGTGTCTATCTGTTCTTGTTCTTTGTTTTTTCAGACGTACAGTCATATGCCTCGTTTGTTTGATTCTTACCCAACTGTTACCCACAGCATATCCTTAAAATTCCTTAATACATAAATAAATGCTTCGAGCATTCTTCACACATTACATTACATTCAGAGCTGAAGTACAATGAACAGCTTCACTACTTTCCCCCGGCGGCGAGCAAGCTTGAAGGCTGTAATCTGAAACAAGCCACATAAACAAGTTAAAGGTCAACTGCACATTAATTGTTCTTCTCAAGTGACACCAATACCTTGGTCCTCGGATGATATCCTTGTATGCTGCTACGCTGCTCACCACCTTCTCTGCCCTGTACTTTGGGCAACAGTACACACTTTGTTGTCATCGACTGGATCAGTTGAAAAACCCAGGGTGTCAGCGTCTAATTGTAATTTCTTCTTCCAAGATGGTAGTATAGTACCTCCCACACCTTGGGTAAGTCTGTCAAGAAAATAGATCTCAAACCAGCATTCATCAGCTCATCATGTGGGATCATTTCTTCAACATGTCACTCTGGTGGCGACGAAGGAGCCCGTTACAATAGTTCAAAGGGAAAACTATACTATACATAAAACATACATTAAAAATACTACGGTATATATATATATATATATATATATATATATAAACTATATTATACATAAACTACGGTATATATATATATACATATACTACGGTATATATATATATATATATATATATATATATACTACGGTATATATATATATATATATATAAACTATATTATACATAAACTATACAGAAACTATACATATTATTTAATTGGGTTTACGGTGACTGTTGCCAGCTCCGGCTTACCCTGTGGCGTCCTTAATTTCACGTCCCAAGAGTGACTGCATTACTCGGATGTAACAATTTCAATTCCTAAGGGGACTACTGGGGGTTCAGCACAGCCTGCCCATTTGGGGTCACTGGTCAGCGGCGAACTGTCCACCCCCGAGCAGGGTTGTTCAGGACGCTCCGTCCTCCGTCCCAGACGCCACGTTGAAGGGTCCGTTGCGTCGCAAGACGCAACGCAACGTGGGGAGGGTACGTTGACCAGACGGAAGGGTCCGTTGCGTCGCAGGACGCAGGCTAAACAATTGGTTGCGTCTCAGGCAGCAGAGCTGGGGGTCCTCCTGAAGTACCCTGCCCCCAGGCCCTGCCCCCGAGTTGCCAGCCGAGGTGCAGATGCAGGCGGCAGGCTGGAACGAGAAGTCGGTTGGAGTCGGTTATCGCCGCCCCTGGTAATTGCTGATGCCATCGGTGCTGACATCAATGTACAGAACACATTCTGAGGACAATTCATCTACTGCTATCAAATATTCTACAGCGCAGTTGTTGATTCGCTCTTCCCTTGACTAGTTCTGCAAGCAGAAACCCCCGCTAATCAATTACATGGCCTTCGATCGCGGAGGTGGTCGTGGAGGACCTAGGTAAGTTTCTGATTTGCGCATCAAATATTGTTGCTCTTAATCGCAATCATGCGAGTTTTACAGATGACTCCCGTCCTCAGCTGATAAGTGCATGTCGACTCCCTGGATTCCATTTCTTACTTGCTTGATCATTGCTTGCTATTTGCTGCGACAGGGGCGGAGGAGGAGCCCGGGGCGGCTTTGGAGGCCGAGGTGGAGTTGACAAGTTCGGCGGAGGCCGGGGCGGAGGTCGGGGTGGCGGCAGGGATGGAGGACGAGGCGGAAGCCGAGGTGGAGGCCGAGGTGGAGGCCGAGATGGAGGCCGAGGAGGTCGGGGCGGCCGCGGAGGAGGACGAGGAGCTGGAGGAGGAGCCAAGACGATAATCGAGGCCCATCGTCACGAGGGTGTTTTCATAGCTAGGGGCAAGGAGGATGCCCTGGTGACCAGGAACATGGCCCCCGGCGTGAGCGTGTACGGAGAGAAGCGCATCTCTGTTGATGGCCCTGAAGAGGGACAGAAGCTCGAGTACCGTGTCTGGAACCCTTTCCGATCCAAGTTGGCAGCCTCAGTGCTGGCTGGCGTGGACAACATCCATGTGAAGCCTGGAGCCAAGGTGCTGTACTTGGGTGCTGCATCAGGAACCTCTGTCTCCCACTGCAGGTGAGAATTCCGGAAATCCCCCCTAGTGCTTTTGACCTACCACTAGTCATGAAATTCTGATACATACTCATGCCCTGGTATTGTTTGTCAGGTGTCCTCAAGTCTGGAATTCCCCCCCTATGAGAATCCCCCTATCCCCCCTGAAATTCCCCTTCCAGTTTTTGTGACCTACTTGTAACCTTGTGACTGACTTGTGACCTGCACGCGAATCTCACGCGAAATTCACGGATTTGCTAGTGCCTAGGTAGTGCTTGGTATCTGTCCACATGTCTAGCCCAAGGCTGAAGGGAGCAGCGTTGTGCTACTCGGTAGGAATTCTGGAAATCTCCCCTAGCCCTTGTGACCTATGCCCGGCATGAAATCTGCACAGCTCTGTCTGCCCTAGTAGTGTTTATTAGCTGTCCTCGGGTAGCTATGCTCGAGGGACCTGCCTGTATGCTACCATGTATCATGTATGTATGCATGCATTGTATGTATATGTATGTATGCATGTATGCGTGCATGCATGCATGCATGCATGTATGTATGTAATGTATTTAAAGCCTCATTGATACAAGCACCTTGGGCACATACCTGCTTTGTTCATTCTGATCGTTGCACTGCCATATCTTGCTTGTAACCTGACATCTGAATGTATGCTTCATTCTTGGGGATAGCCAACTACCCCCTGGTTAAATGCTAACGAGAGTTTCTCAACCTATGCCGGCCCATACACCCATTCTGTGTAGGCCTATCGACCCTCCAATATACCTAACCTCAGCTGCTGTGGAGCCCCTCAGCTGCTACGTCCTGTCCTAATTAACAGTTTGAAACCATTACTGCTTCCACGGCCTGACCTGTAGTGCTTCCTTGGCCTGACCAGTAGTGCTTCCACTGCCTGACCTTTGGTGGTTCCATGGCCTGACCAATAGTGCTTCCACTGCCTGACCTCCTTAATCCCTCGTCTCAAACGTGCTTTGCATTGTTATTCACTGCCACGTCACACAGCAGGACACTGCACTGCCACATCACGCTGTACTGCCACTGCACTGCAATTGCACTGCCACCTCACACTGTAGGGCAATAGTATTATGATTTCCTGATGCCGACATGAAGGCACTGAATCAACTCAAATCGGCAGGGGCTCCAGACATCCAGGCTCACGCACACACATTCATTCATCCTCAATCACCAGCTCGAGCACCTTGAAAAGCATGCCTTGCATTCGGTTGTTTCATACGGTTGTTAACCAACACACACGCACACACACGATTTCCCACTACCACCGGACTTTGTATCCCCTTTTGCAATGTTCGTGGCTGACCTGTGTTTGTTGAATTCATGTTGTTGAAGTGTTTGTTGCTGACCTGTGTCTCGTGAATTCATGTTGCTTGCAGTGACAATGACTGACCTGTGTTTCGTGAATTTGTGTGAACCCACACTCCCACCAATTCAACCCACCCATTCACCCACCCACCCACACTTACCCCACCTCATTCACACCCACCCTTGCAGTGACATCGTTGGCCCCGAGGGAGCTGTGTACGCCGTGGAGTTCTCCCACAGGTGAGGCCACCATACAAAACACTTTTTTGTATCATCTACATTAATTCATTTGGAATTTGATGAATCCTCTAATTTCAGAAGAGTTCATCAAGAATAGAAAAGCGCCATTGCGCCACTATTGTGTCGGTCCATTCGGATGCCAAGGTTAGGCACAGACTAGACCACAGCTTTTCTTTTCAGATACTTGCAGCAGCTTCTAGGCAGCTCCCCAGCCTGGCTATTCAGCAAGAGCTGAGGCAATCTAGTGCACCTTGAAGCTACTGCTGGTAGCTGTCCAGAATTGCAGAAATCTTGATACTTAGCCCATTATATCGCTCTGGGAGCTGCCTAGAAGCTGCTGCTGGCAGCCAAAAAGAAAAGCTATGGATAGAAACTACCTGTCGATGCCCACTGGGCTACTAGAGGGACTTCCTGGACTGGAAAAATGCTGCTATTGAGATTTGCCGAGGTGAACCCTGATGTCTCCACGTCCAAGTAGCCAGATAGGCTGAAGGGGGCACAGTATGAGTACAAGGAGCCAGTTAGGCTGAAGGGAGCACAGTGCAAGTACAAGTAGCCAGTTAGGCTGAAGGGAGTACAGTGCAAGTACACTTCCAAGCACTGTAGGGTTTTGCTAGATCCAGTGGGCTGTGTAGCAGTGCTGCTACCCAAATTACCCTTTCTTACCTAGAGCAGTTCTTTGTAGGGAAATCAAATGATAACTTAAGGCGAGTATGACATCATATGATATCTTACAAACTGCATCGTATGATTTATATAACTGGTAGCCTTGTCAGACTGCTGGCATCACATGAAGACATGATATCAAATGGTGTCATACTGCCGTTCCCTAGTTATTTGGCTGTGCTCTGTCCCCCAGGACCAACGAGCTTACGTATGGAATTCAAGCCCTTCTGTTGCACATTCCCAAGACGCAATTTGTGTGTTCTCAATATGAGAATACGAATACTTGACAGATAGGAAAAGTGCGGGCCAAACGATGGTTAAACTAAGTTCCCAAATTGTAAATTTGAGTTTAAATTGATCAGAAGGATACCTGTAGTAAAAAAGCAAAGCAAAGCCAGAGGGGCGTGCATCTGCCAGTGCCGGTGCCCTTGCGGGTGGAAATGCGTCTGCCGGTGGAGGTGCTGGTTCGAGTGCTAATGCGCCAGGCACTGTCTTCTCCACTGGGACCATCCCAGGCCAGACCATGGGCAAGGCCGTGTGCTTCCTTATCTCACAGAAACTTAAGAACTTGAAATGATCTAAGTGGACCCTCACTTCAACCTGAATTGTTTGCCCCCAGAGGTTGGTGATTGGCCCAGGGCAAGCAAACAGGCTGACCCCCTGAACCTCACGGCTTGAATAAGGCACAACAACTATTTTTATTTATTTACATGCGCTAACCTTCAATTTATTCTGCATTGATCCTGGACCTTGCATAGGACCTGAGCACTCATTGAAAACCCAAAACAGAGGAAATTGCAGTTATGGTGCACTTATACCATTATCTCCTAAACGTTGCCCCTCCTGTTGGCACCAGCCCCTCGTGTATGCCCCACTTCCTCAGATTGTATATTATGAGAGGGTGTTTCGTTACATTGTAGTGTCATATGCGGGCCAGTGATGATCCAAGACAAGCCCACTCCACAACTTCTTGGGGGGGTCTTCCGACCATCCTCACATAAGCAACTGAGTGTAGATAGATGTACTTGAATCATACCCTTCCCCCTATCGTGTACCATTCTCTGACCGCCCACCTTACTCTGTTGCAGGTCTGGTCGTGACTTGGTGAACATGGCCAAGCAGAGGCCCAACATCATCCCCATTATCGAGGATGCCCGCCACCCTCAGAAGTACCGCATGCTCGTACCTATGGTGGATGTCGTATTCGCTGACGTTGCCCAGCCCGACCAGGCCCGTATTGTTGGCCTCAACGCACAGTATTTCCTGAAGAATGGTGGCCACTTTGTGATCTCCATCAAGGCTAGCTGCATCGACTCCACAGCCCCCCCAGAGGCTGTGTTTGCCCGCGAGGTCAAGAAGCTGCAAGAGGCTCAGTTGAAGCCCAAGGAGCAGGTTACCCTAGAGCCCTATGAGCGTGACCACGCTGTGGTGGTGGGCGTCTACAGGGCTCCTTCCAAGAAGAAGGATTAGAGTGGTAGTGGGCCTTTGGCTGTTTGCTGGCACCCAATGAGGGCTGAACCTTGGTGCGACACCCACACTACTGACAGCGGGGGAGTCGCCTATACCTAAGGACTGAGGCCTTAGTCCCACGCCACCTGGGAATTGAATATGGGCCGGTCACCTCAGGTTGGGTCTTGCAACAGCCTTGTGAGTTCATGGGGCACCAATTACAGCGCTGAAATGAAAGGCTTTGTACGCCTGCTACTAATATTAGGCTTTTAAGCAAGCTGGGAGTAGGAAGAGGAGTTTTGTCCTGCACATGTCTATCTTGTTAATGGACATGTCTGCGTGAATGTGCTGGCAAGGGGTGCAGCTGCCTAGGCATGTAGTTCCCAATTTTAAATTGTGGACTGCCTGTCCCTAGGTAGTGCTGTATGGTAAAGGTTTAAAAAGTTTTGGGAATTTTAGCAACATAAATATCCGCATTTAATGATATGGTGGACCTGGATTGTCGCCCATCCAAACGGATATACATAGATTGATACTCGATTATGCTTTGTGTTCGGCTTTGTAACGCGCAAAGTGAAATGTATCCTTGTTCATTGAAAGGACTTCATCCCAGGACTTGGGACCCCACACCGTACACAAACCACCTATGATTCAGAGAGAAGTGCAAAGAAAATCCTACAGAGGCACCCATGGGAAAGGTGGGGCATGCCAGACTCCTGCCAAAAAGTCACCATTGGAGGCAAGTTGATTGTCTGAAACCCAGGGTTGTTTTTGACCTTAACTTGTTCAGGATGCTGTTTCCTGAGTCGCAGATTCAACGTCGAAGTGTCCGTTGCAACACAGACGTTGCAACACAGACGCAACGTGGGGTCGCTGACATAGATTCAGTGAGTCGGTAGTGACGTATATTTTGAAACCGGTTGTGTCTTAGGAAGCAGATTTTGAATCAGGCTGAGTTTAGAGAAGCAGATTTGGGTGCTTCCATAATCAACCCTGCAGAAATCCTATGATCGTCTAATTAATCAGCCTTGCCTAGCTCGTCTTCACCACTAGAGTGCCCTGTACATATATTTTGAAACCGGTTGTGTCTGAAGAAGCTGAGTTTGAAACAGGCTGAGTCTAGAGAAGCAGATTTGGGTGTCTCCATGAACAACCCTGCAGATTTCCTGTGATCGCCTAATCAATCAGCCTTGCCTGCCTCGTCTTTACCACCGGAGTGCCCTATACTAGACTGGCCCAAGTCTGAGCTCTTCATCTGCACTTCTGGAGTCGGGGACTTCGATCTTGAAGCCTATCGCAGCAGTTGCACTGAAGGAAGGTATGGGTCAGAAGTAGTGAACAGTTTTTGTTATCCCCCAGGACTCCATGACTTGGACTTGCTTGGATAGCTCCAGCCAGCAATTTGGCTGATCGCCGTGTTCGGCATTAAACAAATTACCAGGTAAATGTAAACGCGAACAAATCAGTTCCCCCCCCTTTATTTTCCTCTTCTTTTTATAATTTAATTTGCCCCCCACCCCCCCCCCCCCCCCCCCCCCCCCCCCCACAGACACACACCCACACGGGACCTGATGAGTGCGGGGACAGACTTATTGAGTCACTATACTCACTACATGGCAGCAGGAGTAGCGTATGTTAGTATGTAGTACGTATCGCCTAAGGCATTGCTCCCCATCACAGAGCAGTGGTCAAGCTGTATATTTCATACTTGTTGAGATACCCGCTGAGTCAATGGACTTGCATCAGTCTATAAACTGTCTAATCCGCTTCCTGGTGTCCATTCTAAAACGAAGTTTTAACGTATGTACATTTATAGGGGAACTTGGGATTGGAAGACAGCGGGCGTCCCATAGATGGGTGAAAACCATGTACGGTTACAACCCAATCAAATTAAAGCTACTTGCTTCGGTGGAAGGCACCCAGTTCCACACCTTAGTCACCAGCACCGGGCAAGTCTTCAAACCATTTAACGCAACGTGACTTCATTCTGTACGCAGGAGTGTGGTGCAGTGGTGTTTATAAAAACACATTTTATATGCCTGAAGACGGTGAGCAGACTGAAGGCTGATTGACCATGTGATCAAACCAAACCAAACTCTGCATCAAAGTCAGCACTGGGCAACGCAATTGACCAGAAACGGTTTACAAAGACAAGCTGAAGTCGAATGTCGCAGACAAGCAGTTTAGCAATGTACACAAAATTGAGGACAAACGGAAGGCTGAAACCTCGAGCCATATTCCAGTTGAGCCAACTTCAGACAAGTCGAATTTGTGACAACAAAGAAATGCGCAACTCAGAAATCCTCACTTTCTATGCCATATTCATCCCAGTCATACAACACATCAAGGTACAGTAGAGAGTTGCAACAAACACCAAAATAATCAGAACAAGGGGTTTAAGAATGATGATTGTACAGATAACTTATCCAGCCACTGGCGTACATCAGAACATGCGGTACGCGGCTGTAAGTACATCAATGAGCCTCGGCATTCGACAAATTAAAATCCAAGAATAATTGTAGCAGCAGATGGCCATCCGGAAAGGAGGACCATCAGTGCCTAGGGACTGTAGCACACTAGGAGCATTTTGCAGCTGACTGGTCTGTGTCCGGAAGTCCCCTGGCCTGCTTAATGATCAGGAGGAATCGCGAAAAGTATCTGCGACCCATTGTTTCGTTTTTAAGCTACGCGTAGCAGCTTCTAGACAGCTCCTTCCCCCAGTTTTGGGGCCAAACCTGAAGCTTGCTAGTGTGACTGAAAGTTGGCATTACGGGCATTTCGATGCAACTGAAAGCCTCGAGCTAGACCCAGTAACTAGCTGTTGGAGCTGGCAGGAAGCTGCCATGTGTAGCCGAGAAATGAGACAGTGCTGCGCCCCACTGCATGGAGCCCCCACTGTCTAATATTTCCCTGGGCTGCCAAGGGGAAATAAAAACATGTTTGTTTTGATCTAGATTGGCTGAGTTATGGCCCAGAAGTTGTTCATAACAGGGATGTGGATTGAAACCAAGCGGCTACTACATGAGCCAGGCTAGGTGTGGGAGTGGATATATAATGCGTAATGTGAGCCTGAGTGCAGGGTGTGTGCGTGTGCTTGCATGAAATAGCTGCAAAGCACGGATATGGGATATTTACTGGTTGAGTGGATGGAATGCACAGGTGGAGTGACGATGGAATGCAAGATCGCAGCAGATGGGAAAGCGTTATTCAGGGGCATCAAATCTGAATGAGGGGCATCAAATCTGAATGAGGGGAATATAAGCATTATAAACCTTTTGTACTGTGAGTTGGTGGCATGCATGAGGTGAATTTCGTTGAGAAGCACGTTGCGGCAGATGGCTAAAGAACAGGACTACAGCAAAATCTAAATCTATGATGTTTTTCTTCACGCGACTAACGACCAAATGTTGGATGTATAACGGACAGTAATAGAAAGCCACCGGAATGCTGCCACAATCAGCAGTCCACAACCCCTCAGTCAGTGTATTCACTGAAGAGGTACTCGTCGCGCTGCAGGCGGTACGCAATGCAGTGCAAGACATGCAGCCTTTGTTGCAAGCGATCCATCTGCTTCTGTTTCTCAGCGTCAAGAGTGACAGCAACCATTTCACACGACGGGACCATCCATGGCAGGAACTTCCCAAGCTTAGGACTATGGAACGGGTTCACTACATGAACCGCACTTTCTATTTCAGGCAGCACAGATCCTTGCTGAACAGTCAGCACCGGCTTTGGGACTCGGGGTGCAACTCCCCTGTGGAGCGTGGCTGGTAGGGGCGGGAGGTTAGGCGCCTTCTCTGGTGGTGAGGAGGGGGAGAGCTGAACAGCGCACACGGTTTTCAGCAGCACAGGCTGACCTGGCAATGATATGACTGGAGGGGCCAGAGGACAAGGAGTAGATGGCAAGGTGTCAGCGTCGATAGCTTGGGGGCGTTTGCGTTGCTGGTCTGGAGGTGGCATGAGGCAGATAGTATTTGTGATGGCTGCCAAACTGGGCCTGTCCGGTGTGGCTTCCGCCTCAGACGGGGACAAGCAAGGGCGCTTGCTGGCGCTACAATCATGCACGGCTTGCAAGGTTGCAGGGGCGCTCTTGCGCTTGCTCCCTGAGAGGGAGTCAAACGCAAACATGCTCGGGCTACCATCCTGTGCACTTGCACTCCTCAGTAGGTCAATGGCAGCAGCCTCTACAGGAGAATCCTTCACCGGAGGAGCACGCCAAATGAGCTTCTGATCCAGCAGAGAAACTACCTCACTCCGCGAATCTTCAAAGACAACAGTGCAACACTTTGCTCCGCTCACGCACTCAGATACCTGGCCCACTCTGAGAGTGTCACTCTTAGAACAATGGACAGCCACACGCCATCCAACGACCTCACGACCCTGAGGGGCTACATGACCTGGAGCCAAGCCAAAATGCGACTGGGAAGTGGCTTTGCTCAGCGTAGACCATCGTACCAGCTCGTCGGGGAGATGGAGCCACTCGTGTTCTCCATCGTGATACAGTATATGGTGGCGCTGGGTGAGCTTATTGTAAGAGAGCACCTCGCCTGGAAACCAAGCAGCCTTTGCCTGCAACAGGAAGCCAGTGTGGGTTAATGAAGGGACAGTGGAAACTAAGCAGCCTTAGCATGCAACAGGAAGCCAGTGTGGATTAATGAAGGGACAGTGGAAACCAAGCAGCCTTAGCATGCAACAGGAAGCCAGTGTGGGTTGATGAAGGGGCAGTGGAAACAAGCAGCCTTTGCCTACAACAGGAAGCCGGTGTGGATTAATGAAGGGACAGTAGTTGCACCAGGCATCTTGCTAAATTGTTATGTGAGTTGTTGGTTTTGCTGTGGTATTTCCGGGGCTATTTCTTATGTTTTTGCATTGTTGTTGACGTTGTTGCTGATCTTGTAGTTGATGTGGCTGTTCGTCCTGTTGTTCTTGTTGTTGTGATGATGATGTTGCCGTGATGTTGCTGCTGCTGTTGATGTTGCTCCCGAGGCTATTAGCATGGTTATATTGAAGTCCTGTGGTGGTTCAAGGCCTAACAGTAGAGCTCAATAAACAAATACAGGGTACACCATATTACGAGGCGCGAGGTTGGTGGGGTCAGCCAGTTTGCTTGCAGTGGGGCCAACCACCAATAGAGCCCAATATCTATATCCTTGCCTGCCAATAGATGAACAGTGTGCGTTCCAAGGCATCCTCTGGTCGGTTGAGATGCTCTTCAGCTGAGTCTTGGGGAAGGCTGCATGAAGGTGTTGAGCTGTTTGGGCTGGATGCAATGCCTCTGGCTCCTGCTCTAGAAAAGGCACTGTGAAGCATTGCTGAGCTGCCTGCGCTCTTCCCTCGGGGAGACAGCCAGGTGAATTTCAGCTGCTCAAGGCACACCCATTCTTGCTGTCCGTCGTCAAAGTCCAGCCGGTGTTTGTCTGCTTGAGGGTCGTACGCAGCCACGGAGGCCTGGGGGTAGAGGTCCAGACAAGAAAAAATGAGACAAGACGACACTACCATAACATCCACATCAGGGCGATTCATTGTAGAGTGTGGTTTTACAACACATGGGAGTAACATTATGTTATAGAAGGTGGTTTTGCCACACTGCAATCTCATGTCAGATCGCTGCCCCCCCCCCCCCCCCCCCCCCCCCCCTCTCATACTCACATCCACCACTCATACCCACCCACCACCACCCATAACTATATAACAACACTCTATGACATGGTTCAATGGGATGAGACTCATACAACTGCAACAACAACCCTGTTACAGCACTCACTCGCGAGTACAAATTGTTAGCGTCCTTCAGTACATGGATACGGGCTCCTACCAGCATAACATGCTGTAGCTTCCTAGGGGGCTCCTGCAAGCGGAGAGGAGCCTCATAACGGGATCCATCGGGCTGCTGTTTAAGTTCCTGGAAGGTTGAAGCTGGCAAGTCCATGACGAAATCCACCAAGGCGACGCCATGCGCAACCTGCAGGTCGAAAGTATTGCCCTAAGTAAGATACAAGGACTCCCAGTGGAATGACAGCACCCCCCCTATTGGTGATTGGCCCTAGTGTAAGCAAACGGGCTGGCCCCCTCAACCCCACACCTCGTAATAAGGCGTACGATTGATTTATTTACAAGGATTCATAGATGCACAGTTACTATGAAACCTCAGTGCCACACTGTGAACTACAGGATAAGACCACCAAAACAGTCGCAGGCACTCAACAATAGCAATCCCAACGGACCTCTCGACCTCAAGTCAGCTAGACATAACCCACAATTCTGATCAGGCCGTGTACTCTGATTCATCTCCCAGGATAACACACCACTGATACAGTAGAGGAGTCAATCAGGTACACAAAAAACAACACACACGTCAATATGCACAAGGAGCTTCGTCAAGGGATCACATATTGAGTTCTGACCAAAGGGATTACTTTCATGATTTTATCTGAACATAAGCCTTGCTGGTCCACATCCCAGGCAGCACAGCAGATCCAAAGATCCCCCCAAAACCACTCTTACCGAGGAAATGCCCTGGTCATCATCCGCAAGAGGAGCACATGTCCTTGCTAGCTGAACATCAAAGCTGAAGGAGGGCTCATCTGAACTGCCATTTGCTCCATACTCAGGGCAACTCTCTGCATCTGAGCAGTCCTTGTCCATTTTGCTCCCAGGGTATTCAACAAGGTCTGATAGGGATTGAGTGCCTGGGACAGCACCCTTTGAGAGAGACTGGCTTCCCTTTGAATCACTGGTACAGTCAACAAACTTGAAGTCCAGAGATGAAAGCACTGCCCATTCATCCCCATCCTTGAAACCGAGCATGTGCCTGCGACTGGACACGTCGAATTCCTTTATTGTGGCCTCCCTCCAGAGTTCCCCCACCCTCCTTACGCAAATCCTACGATTCACAACATCTTGTGTGTGGACCGCACAAGACGGAGACATAGCCTCAGGCATATGAGGCCCATCGCATGTTGATCCTTCGGGCTGGCTGACGAACAGGTTCGGGGGCATGTGCTCTGGCGAAACCTCAACCGCTAATTCCCTTCAGAGAAACAGAAGCAAGATGGTTAGCGGAGTGGAGAGCTGCAGCATCGCGAAGAGAGGCAGGGCAAGGGCTTTTTGAGTTCGTGAGTGCGGTTTAACAGTTTGAAAAATCGAACGCTTGATCTAACAATTGTTAAGCAAGTGACAAGGTAGTCCATTCTCAGTACCTGTGTAGCACAATTCGGCAAATCCGGCAACTAAACAAATCGGCGAGTCCGGAAACCAAAAGAGGGACACCACTGGGACACCACGATCTGAAAGACAAACTCAAGGATCTGACGCAAGGACCATTATGGTAGACTTATTAACATTGCGCATTTACCTCAGAGAAAAATTCCGTAGGAGGTAGACACCTTGTCTGCTGCTAGGCAATGTCTCGACAACGAAGATCAGGAAAGAAAAACAACGGAAGGCTATACAAATGCAACCGGGATGTTCTGTGAGATCATGCGATATATTTGGAAAGACTGAAGAAGAGCTGTTCCCCCAGTAAGAAAGTGAGGGACAGGTGCCGGACAAGTGTGGAGGAAGGCCGATGGCAGCCCTAGATGGATTCCGGGATGGGAGTAACGGCTACGGAGGGGAGTGAGAACTCGTTTAGATCTTCGCTTCTCCCATCCCATCACCCCCCTTTCACTCGCCTACCAGTTAAGCAGTGCACTAAGATGGATTCATGGGAGCATGCTGAAGATGGGACTCCACCACCTGCGCCACCACCACCCCCCAGAACTGGTGGACTCAACCCCAACGCCGGAACGTTTAGCTTCAATCCTTCTGCAGCGAACTTCAGTTTCCAACCCCAGCAGCCGATGAAACCCCAGCAGGGGTTCAACAATATGCAGCAGCAGCCTTTCGGACAGCCTAAGGCTCAGGCCCCCCCTCCCCCAGCTCCCAAGCCCGCCGGGAAGGTCACCATCCCGTTCATCGCCCCGAGAAAAGCAGTTCCAATGGCCGACGAGCCAATGACAGCTCCCCCACCTCCTCCAGCGGAGAAGGGGGATGATGACATGGAGGTGGATGAGTCAGCTGCTGATGCCCCTGCAGGTAGATGCATGCAATAATATTATGGAATTGATCACATGGTCTATCAGCCTCCAGGCTGCACACCATCAGCAGGAGGAATGCACATGGGCAGTACAAAAAATTCCCTGCATGCATGCAGGGAAGTGTCTTGGGACCACACCGGCCTGTCTTTTCCAAGGTTGTGTAATGTTATGAACGTCGTAGGATGACCTGGTCTATGATCAGGATCAGGAAGGATGGCATTTGAAAATGGGATGAATAGATTCAAGATATTACGTTGGTCCATTGGGCCACATGTATGGGGAGCTCATTGCCATAGCCCACTGTTTCATTTTTGGGCTACACATGGCAGCTTCCAGCCAGCTCCAACAGCTAGCCACTGGGTCTAGCCCAAAGCTTTCAGTTGCATCAAAAAGCCCGTATTGTCAACTTTTAGTCGCACTGGCAAGGTTCAGGTTTGCCTCAAAACAGGTGAAAGGAGCTGCGTAGAAGTTGCTACGCGTAGCTCAAAAATGAAACAGTGCTAGGGTCTCCCAGGATGAGGTCCAGCCCCATGTACTGAGTTTTATTTTTTAATCCAGAAAGTATGATAGTATTTAATACTATTAAATAATATTCAACCCTATTCAATAGTATTTTAAAAACACACAAAAACACACACATACGCACACAGACCAGGATGCCCTCCCACTTTCAGCTGAATACGTTTTCAAGGAATGTATTATCAGAAATAGCTGATTTTAGAGATATCAGCAGGGCTTGACCATCAGCCACCATGCTTTATCTCATTATTCGCCAGCTCACAATAGCAGTAAAGCTCATAGTAACCCATCTCCGCCCCCACAGGTACCACATCATTTTCCTGCATCCCCAGTCCCATGCTAGTCTTCCCATCCCGTGCTCTGTATTTGTGTTCCTATGTCCACACATACACACATACGCAAACACACATACACACATATACACAAGCATACACATTCACACACATACAGACAATTTTCCACGTACCACATCCTTTTCCTGCACTCCTACTCCCATGCTGGTCTTCCCATCCCATGCTCCATATTATTGTCCCCATGTCCACACATACACACACATACACACACATACACACACATACACACACGCACACTTACACCAACACACATACACACACATGCACATGTACACATACACACACATACACACACATACACACACATACACACACGCACACATACACCAACACACATACACACACATGCACATGTACACATACACACACATACACACACATACACACACATACACACACATACACACACATACACACATACATACACATACACATGTACACATACACACACATACACACACATACACACACATACACACACATACACATGTACACATACACACACATACACACACATACACAAGCATACACACACAAATA
This sequence comes from Chlamydomonas sp. ICE-L, assembly GCA_013435795.1. Classification (NCBI taxonomy): domain Eukaryota; kingdom Viridiplantae; phylum Chlorophyta; class Chlorophyceae; order Chlamydomonadales; family Chlamydomonadaceae; genus Chlamydomonas; species Chlamydomonas sp. ICE-L. The sequence continues at coordinate 5,794,803 of JACBWV010000234.1, forward strand.
CTGACAATTTAACAACGTACCACATCCTTTTCCTGCACTCCTAATCCAAGTCTTCCCATCCCATGCTCCGTATTTGTGTCCCCATGCCTATCCCTAGTTTCTTGTTAGTGTACCCACTCCATGCTCCTTGTTAGCGTCCAAAAATAACCCTGTAAACCCCCCCTGTAACCCCTTAAACCCTGTAAAACTAACCCTGACTTTTTAACCCTGAAATCCCGTAAAACTAACCTTGCATTTTCAACCCTGTAACCAGCTGTAACCCTGTAAAACTAACTCAGACTTTTTAACCCTGTAACCCTGTAAAAATAATCCCGACTCTGACCCTGTAACCCTGTTAAACTAACGTTGCAACCCTGACATAAACCATGCAACCCTGTAAAAATAACCCTGACTTAAACCCCGTTTGACCCTGTAGCCCTTTAAAATCCCATCTTAACCACGCAACCCTGAAAAAAGAACCCTGAATTTAACCGTGTTTGACCCTGGCACCCTGTAAAAGCCCATGTAGACCATGCAACCCTGTAAAACTAACCCTGTTTAACCCTGTTATCCTGTAGAAGTAAACCTGTAACCCTGTAAAACCCATGCAACCCCATGTTACCCCTGTAACCCTGTAAAACTAACCCTGAATTTAATCGTGTAACACTGTAGAAACTCCTGTAACCCACTGTAAACCTGTAAAGCTAACCCTGACTTTAATCGTGTAACCCTGTAAAAAACCCTGTAACCCCCTGTAACCTTGTAAATTAATCCTGACTTTAACCCTGTAACACTGTAAAACCCACCTGTAACCCCCTGCAACCCCCTGTAACCCTGTCAAACCAACCCTGACTTTAACCATGTAACCCTGTAAAAATCCCTGTCACCCCCTGTCACCCTGTAAAACTTACCCTGACTTTAACCCTGTTGTGTGCAGTGGATTCTATCACTGCTCAAGTTGCAGAAATGAATGTAGCACCAGCCAAGGTTGAGATTATAGAGGAAGTGACAGTGGATGAGGCCGCCATCCAGAAGGCCTATAATGAGCTGATCGCAGCTGATAGCAGGTAGGTGCGGTGGGGGGTGGTGGTGTTGGTAGGTGGGAGATGGGTGGTGGTGGTGGCTGTTGGTGGGTGGGTGGGGTGGGTGGGTGGGGGACGCGAGGTGGGTTGGTGGGTGGTTGTTGGTGGTGGAAAACCCAAATCTATGGCCTTGAGAGGGATGTGTGAATGCTTCTTGTACCTCACGGTTGGGCAATTCCCTGGAGCCTATTTGGCCTACCCCTGGGCTGTAACAGCATACATACCCACACTCTTGTCACAGTTGGGCAAGTCCCTTAAGCCTATTAGGCCCACCCCTGTACTGTATCATACATACACAATTTTACACATTTGTAAGCCTATTCTGGGCCAAATCTATGGCCCTAAAAGGGATATGTGAATGCTTCATGTAACGCATGGTTGGGCAAGTCCCTTTAGCCTATAAGGCCTACCCTGTACAGTAACATACGTTTATGTAACTGTGTTGTTGACTGTGTGATGTGTTGCCCTCACTAGTGTGGTATATATCAAAAATACATCTAAATAGGTACAGAAAAGCTTGATAGGTAAAATATTTTTTGGCAGCATCGGGACCTATGAACAAGCCTAGAGGGATATGAGAACGCTTCATGTAGCAGTGTTGTTGACTGTGTGATGTGTTGCCTCCACTTGCGCTGCAGGGACCACTTGCTCGTGGTATTCATTGGCCATATCGATGCGGGTAAATCTAGGCTGGCTGGTCAAATCTACCCTGTACTGTGGCATACATACATGTAGCAGTGTTGTTGACTGTGTGATGTGTTGCCCCCACTGTCCACTCTGCAGGGACCACTTGAACGTGGTATTCATTGGCCATATCGATGCAGGTAAATCTACGCTGGCTGGTCAAATCCTTTTCCTTACGGTAAGTGACGTGTTGGACTGGTCCGAGATGGAAATCAAGCTATCAAGCTCAGGGATAGCTGGTTTCCTGTGAACCTCTTTCTGTAAAATCTTGGTATAAAAACTCTCTCCCCAAGAAAGTCGTAGAAAACATAGTGGGCTTGAAAAAATAATGATACCGCCTGGTGGGGCGCGGTAATAAGGGAGCCCCGTCTTACGGCGGTTGGGAAACGGGCTGCTACTATAGTGGACTAAATTAAACAATTCTTAGCCGGAAATTGGCGGAGAGTGTTGGCTATTTGAGCGACAGGTGGCAAAGGAATTGAGTGCAGCGGACTGAATCCAGGCTGTGCCAGACTGTTAGGGCCAAGGCTTCTTGACAGACAGACAACAAGGTGATCCTGGGGGCTTCTGCCCCCCAGAAGGGGGAGCTCCACCAAAAAACCTTGTATATGGTGATATAGCCTTAGGGACTTTGACTGGAACTTGACTTCTAGGCAGCTCCATTGTCCAGCTTATAGGCAGCTCCGTTGTCCAGCCACTAACCAAAGCAGGAGATTTCAGCAGTGCTAGAAAGCTTAATGCTAGAATTTCAGCAGTGCTAGAAAGCTTAATGCTAAAATTTCAGCAGTGCTAGAAAGCATGTACGCAATACAAGAAAATCATACAACTATTTCTCATATTATATTATATATTTCTATAATCTCACATGAAAAAGAATACTACCACAACAGGTGAGCTTGCAGACACATGCAGTTGCTGCATGTTTGATCATAGCTTTTCTTTTTCAGCTACGAGCAATAACTTCTAGGCTGCTCCCCTGTCTGGCTATCTAGCCAAACCTAATGCAACCTCGTGCACCTAGAAGCTGATACAATCAGCTGTCCAGAACTGCCAAAATACTGGGGTGCAGTGTAGTCGCTGGCTAGGGGAGCTGCCTAGAAGCTGCTCAGAAAAGCCGAAAAGAAGAGCCCTGTGTTTGACCGTATAGCCAGGTGAGCAGAACGGACGCTGCTACGCATAGCATTTACCTTAGCCTTGCTCTAGACCAGGGTACTACATTTTGTCATGTGGGTTTGCGCATTTGACACAGCTGCCTCCTTTTGGGTTGCAGAACGGACGCTGCTAGGCATACACAGTACATGGAGTCTATCACGTCAGCCTAAGTCAAGGCGTCAATGTTCTGTTTATCGTGTTCAAGGCACCACTTGAGGCCAAGGCACAGCAAATACCTCAGCCTTGCTATAGACCACACACACACACACACACACACACAAACACAGCTACGCATAGCAAATACCTCAGCCTTGCTCTAGACCAGAACCTCTAAGGCTGCTTTCTTCTTTTCCACCAGGACCTCCAATGGACCCACACCACTGCCCACTACCTCCCAGGATGTCAGTGGAACAGACGCTGCTACGCATATCAAATACCAAATACCAAATATCAAATATCAAATATCAAATACCAAAAATCAAATATCAAATACCAAATATCAAATTTCAAATACCAAATACCAAATATCAAATATCAAATATCAGATATCAGATATCAAATACCAAATACCAAATATCAAATATCAAATATCAAGTACCAAATACCAAATATCAAGTACCAAATATCAAATATCAAATACCAAATACCAAATATCTCTGACTACCTCCGGGTAGTCAATAATTATCTTAATTATTTGAGAATGGGCAAGTCCCATTAGCTGTATTGGATATCCCCAAACCTGTTGACGTGAAACGTGATTCGAAGTGGGCAGTGAAGTGTAGATGAGTCAAGAAGGTGTTTGGTGACAAAAACTGTAATAGCGTACTTGACAACCCTAGAAACAGGGAATACGTATCCTTCATCTAAACGCACCACTACTTTTCCAACGTGCAGGGTGGTGTGGACAAGCGCACTATCGAGAAGTATGAGAAGTGAGTAGCACAGCCCCCCCCCCCCCCCCCCCCCCCCCCCCCCCCCCCCCAGCCCCCTCTCCTGTCCCCCCTCCTACCAATACCACAGTTAGTCCATACTAGACCAGTCAGCCTGTCTAAATTCTGCCTGAGTGAACCTTAGTCCCGTTGTGCTCTGCAGATCTAGTCTTGGCTTACCAGATACCCTTGTCTCCCTCCCCACCCACCCACCCACACTAGTCCAATAGTTAGTCAATATTAGACCAGTCAGACTGTCTACATTCTGCTTGCGTGAGCTTTGGTCTGATGTGCTCTGCGGATCTAGGCTTGGCTTGCCAGATCACCCCCCCCCCCCCCCCCCCCCCCCCCCCCCCCCCCCCCCCCCCCGCCCGCCCGCCCGCCCGCCCGCCATACACACACACACACACACACACAACTTAGTCCAATAGTTAGTCCATACATAAATAAATATATGGAGCTCCTTGTTGCGAGGCGTGAGGTTGAGGGGGCCAGCCCGTCTGCTTGCACTGGGGCCAACCACCAGCATAGTCAGTCCATACTACACCCGTCAAAGTGTCTAGATCCTTTGTGTCTCCACTCTTGCCACACTGTGCTGTGCTGTCTAGAAGAAGGGAGCCAGGAGCTTGTGTTGGACAACCGCCTGTTGATCATACCAGATCCCTTCCTCTGCCTCCCTCCCCCCAATAGTTAGTCCACTGCCTAGTCCATACTAGACCTGGCAAAGTGTCTTGGTCCTTTGTGTCTCCACTTTTGTCACGCTGTGCTGTGCTGTCTAAGCTGGGAGCCGGTAGCCTGTGTTGGACAGCCGCCTGTTCATCTTAACATATCCCTTTCTCTTCCTCCCTCTCCCCCAAAAGTTAGTCTGCTAGTTACACCATACTAGACCTGTCAAAGTGTCTAGATCCTTTGTGAATGTATTCTTTGTCACGCTGTGCTGTGCTTGCCCTGTGATGTGCTATGCCGTGCTGTTATTTTCTGTCTAGAAGAAGGTAGCGGGTAGCCTGTGTTGGACAGCCACTTGTTGATCTTACCAGATTCCCTCCTCTGCCTCTTCCCCCCCCCCCCCCCCCCCCCCTCCCCCAACTGTTAGTCCATCCTAGACCGGTCAAAGTGTTTAGCTCCTTTGTGTCTGCACTCTAGTCACGCTGTGCTATTCTGTCTAGAAGAAGGGAGGCGTTAGCTTGTGCTAGACAACCGCCTGTTGATCATACCAGATCCCCTCCTCTTCTTCCCTCCCCCCCCAATAGGTAGTCCGCTAGTTTCACCATACTAGACCTGTCAAATGGGCCTTTGTGACTGCACTCTTATCACGCTGTGCTGTACTTGCACTAAGCTATGCCGTGCTGTGCTGTCCTGAAGAAGGGATACGGGAGCCATTGTTGGACAGCCGCCTGTTTATCATGCCACATCCCCTCCTCTGTCTCCCCCCCCCCTAATAATTAGTCCATACTAGACCTGACAAAGTGTCTACATCCTTTGTGACTCCACTCTTGTTACGCCTCGTGTTCACATTGCACCTTGCTTCTGACTCCAGGGAGGCCAAGGACAAGAACCGCGAGGGCTGGTACATGGCATATATCATGGACACTAACGAGGAGGAGCGCACTAAGGGTATCACCGTAGAAGTTGGGCGCGCTCATTTTGAGACAGAGAAGAAGCGCTACACCGTGCTTGATGCCCCAGGCCACAAGAACTACGTGCCTAACATGATCCAGGGAGCTTGCCAGGCAGATGTGGCTATCTTGGTCATCTCAGCTAGGAAGGTAGGTGCAGGCAGATGTGGCTATGGCTATGGCTAGATGTGGCTATGGCTACGTGCCTAACATGATCCAGGGGACATGCCAGGTAGATGTGGCTATCTTGGGCATCTCAGCTAGGAAGGTAGGCGCTGGCAGATTTTGCTATGGCTAGATGTGGCTAAGGCATATGTGGCTATGGCTACGTGCTAAACATGATCCAGGGAGCTTGAAAGGCAGATGTGGCTATCTTGGTCATCTCAGCCAGGAATGTAGGCGCAGGCAGATGTGGCTATGGCTAGATGTGGCTAAGGCAGAAGTGGCTAAGGCAGATGTGGCTATGGCTATGGCTAGATGTGGCTAAGGCTACGTGCCTAACATGATCCAGGGGACATGCCAGGCAGTTGTGGCTATCTTGGTCATCTCAGCTAGGAAGGTAGGCACTGGCAGATTTTGCTATGGCCAGATGTGGCTAAGGTAGATGTGGCTAAGGCAGATGTGGCTATGGCTACGTGCCAAACATGATCCAGGGAGCTTGATAGGCAGATGTGGATATCTTGACCATCTCAGCCAGGTAGGCGCAGGCAGATGTGGCTATGGCTATGGCTATGGCTATGGCTATGGCTATCTTGGTCATCTCAGCCAGGAAGGTATAGTGGCAGGTTGAACATACTGAACAGATACCAGATGACCATACTGAACAGATACCAGATGACCATACTGAACAGATACCAGATGACCATACTGAACAGATACCAGATGACCATACTGAACAGATACCAGATGACCATACTGAACAGATACCAGATGACCATACTGAATAGATGCCAGATGACCATACTGAACAGACAACAGATGACCATACTGAACAGATACCAGATGACCATACTGAACAGACAACAGATGACAATACTGAACAGATACCAGATGACCATACTGAACAGACAACAGATGACCATACTGAACAGACAACAGATGACCATACTGAACAGACAACAGATGACCATACTGAACAGACAACAGATGAACGATAGGTGCATTGGTAGAGTTGTATGATGAACCTGCCATAGCTGTATAGCCAAAAGCTAGGAAGGTATGCGCAGCAGTATAGCTGTATGCATGATGCTATGGCAGTATAGCTGTATAGCATGATGCTATGGCAGGGGACAGCTGTGGCATTTGCATGGACGCATAGCATGGTGCTGTGGCAGGGGACAGCTGTGGTAGGGGATACAACAAAAAAACTTGTTTGGCACTATATGGTTCTAAAAACCTATAAAAAGCTATAAAAAGCTATACGGACTATATAGACGTTGTCCCTTGAGGAGGCCTAAAACCATTAAGCTAGAAAATCCCACTTTCAGGTTTGAAAAAGAAATCCCTAAATCTTGGCCTGGACCTGTGGTGACCCTCTTCTACTTTTTCGTTCCGTAGGGAGAGTACGAGACAGGGTTCGAGAAGGGCGGTCAGACTCGAGAGCATGCCCAGCTGGCCAAGACTCTGGGAGTCTCGCGACTTATTGTGGTGGTCAACAAGTTGGACTGCCCCTCAGTGTGTCATCCTGATGGTAAGTGGGTGGGTGGGTAGCAAGGGGTGGTGTGTGGGGGGTGTGTGGAGTGGGGGGTGGGGGGGTAAAATGGGTGGGGGGTGGGGAGAAGGGCGGGCAGACATGAGCATGCCCAACTTGGCCAGTGTGTCAGCATGGTGGTAAGTGGGTGGGTGGGTGAGTGTCTAGGTGGGTTTGAGGGGCGAACATAGGTGGGGATGTGTGTGTGTGTGGGGGGGTAGGGCGGTCAAGCTTGTTAACAAGTTGGACTGCCCCTCGGTGTGTCAGCATGATGGTAAGTGGGTGTGTGGGTGGCAAGGTGTGTGTGTGGTGATGGTTAGTGATGGTAAGTGCGTGGGTGGGTGAGTGTCAAGGCAGGGTTGGGGTGGGGGGTGGGGGGAAGAAGGGCGGGCAGACTCGTGAGCATGCCCAGCCGGCCAAACCCTAGCAGAGCCCAATCATCATCAGTGTACTGCACCCTAGCAGAGCCCAATCCCCAGCTTACACGCTTACTTGCGCCAAATCCTTCCTCTTTGTGCAACGGGCTGGCAGATGAGCTTGTACTTGAACTTGGTTACATAGCTTCAGCCAGCAATTTGGCTGCTCGCCGTCTTTGGTGGTAAAAAGACAATTACCAGGAAACAAATCTGTAACTGTTTTTTTCTTTCACTTTTTTCTTTCACTTTTTGCTTCCACTTTTTGCTTTTTCTTCTCTTTTTATAATTGTAATCGTAATCATTATAAAAAAGAACAAAAAACTGTAATAATAATATTATTAATAATAATAATAATAATAATATTAATAATAATAATAATAATAATAATAATAATAATAATAATGATAATAATAATACAAAACCAAATCCTTCCTCTTCGTGCATGTGCAGGCAAATGGGACAAGGACCGATACGATTACATTGTCAGCGGTCTGACTCCTTTCTTGAAATCTGTAAGTTGCGGGACGATAGGGCTCATTTTAATGTTTTTTTTAATAAGCCTTTTGTTTTTTATACATGTTGGCCCTATTCTGTGAGGCTTGTACCATGACGGTGGTAGCTGGCCCATGTTGGTGGTAGCTGGTCCATACATGTGCTAGCTGGCCTAGATCTAGTCTTCCTGTTTTTGGACGTGATGGCCCTATTCTGTAAGGTTGTGCAATTCTCATCTAGCCTACCTTGTGCTAAGATGTGGAACAGGAGGGCTCATTTTAATGTTTTTTAATAAGCCTTTCGTTTTTATACATGATGTCCCTATTTTGGAAGGTTGTGCAATTATTATTTTGCCTACCTTGTGGTGAGTTGCGGGACAAAAGGGCACATTTTAATGTTTTTAATAAGCCATTCGTTTTTAGACACGGTGACCCTATCCTGTGAGGCTTGTTCTGTGTTGGTGCTAGCTCGCCCATATTGGTGCTAGCTGGCCTAGTCCTAGGCTTCCTGATTTTTGACATGATAACCCTATTGCTTGAGGTTGTGCAATTATCCTCTATGCTACCTTGTGGTAAGATGTGAAACAAGAGGACCTTGTTTCATGTTTGTTACTGTTCTTCATGCTTTTGTTAGTCATGGTGATCCTTATTATTTGAGGTTGGGGAAGTCAATGCTAGGCTACCTTGTGGTAAGATGTGGGACAAGAGGACTGTGTTTCATGTTTGTTACTGTTCTTCATGCTTTTGTTAGTCATGGTGATCCTTATTATTTGAGGTTGGGGAAGTCAATGCTAGGCTACCTTGTGGTAAGATGTGGGACAAGAGGACTGTGTTTCATGTTTGTTACTGTTCTTCATGCTTTTTGTTAGTCATGGTGATCCTAATTATTTGAGGTCGGGCAAGTCAATTCTAGCCTACCTTGCACCCCCTGGACTTGGTAGCGCCACAATCATTCCAACTGAGTGCTCTTTTATTTTTTTATTCTCAGGTCAGGTACAACATAAAGAAGGAGGTCACCTTCCTCCCCTTGCCAGCTTTGTATGCCGACAATCATTCAAAGTTTTGTTGACAGGATTCAAATCAATATCTGTGAGCTCTTGATCGTGGCGCTTGCAGGTTGGCTACAACATAAAGAGGGAGGTCACCTTACTTCCATTGCCAGCTTTTTGCGGCTACAATCATTCCAACTTGTTTATACAGGATTTAAATCAATATCTGTGTTGTTGGCAGGATTCAATTCAATATCTGTGTTGTTGACAGGATATAGACAATCAGTTGTGTGCTCTTGACCATGACGCTTGCAGGTTGGGTACAACATTAAGAAGGAGGTCACCTTCCTCCCCTTGGCAGCTTTGTACGGCCACAATGTGAAGGACCCAGTCTCACCGGAGAAGTGTGACTGGTACTCGGAAGGCTCCATGTTCGAGGTGAGTCGAGAGTTTAGGGTGTAGGGTGTATGGGAGAGAACCAACTGAAAACGAAAATCTGCATGCTGCATTTAACTGATGGGGGGTTTAAAACCTCTTTAGTCGTGAAGTTGGGCTCCAGAACCATGCACGCTAGTGCGCGTCAAGTAGTTTTCTGGTGTAGGGCTTAGGGACCGCGTGTCACATGAGAAGTACGACAGGTACTCTGAAGGCTCCATGTTCCAGGTGAGACATTGGAAGTTTAGGGTGTAGGGTGTTGGGCAGAGAACCAACTGAAAACAAAAATCTGCTCGCTGTGTCCGGAAGGGAGTTTGTGGTGTAGGGTGTAGGACAGAGTACTACATTTGGTCATTTGGGTTTGCTTCAAAAGTGTTGCTGCCTCCTTTTGAGTTGCGCTTTTGACTCAACTGAAAACGGAAATCTGCACGCTGCGCCCAGAGGGGGGCTTAAATATTGCTTAAATCGCATAGTCAGGCTCCAAAATCTTGCCCGCTAGCGCCCGGCATGTAGGTTTTTTTCATGTAGTCCTCTGGTGTAGGGCTTAGGGGCCGCGTGTCATACAAGAAGTGTGACTACTACTCTGACGGCTCCATGTTCGAGGTTGACAACTTAAGCAGCAACTACAGCTGAGAGTTGTTGTAGGTGTTGTGCCAGAGGGCCGCATAACCACCTGCATGTACACTAAAGCAGCTGTGTAGTGCTGTGGAGAGATGTGTAGTGCTGTGGAGAGATTGAAGAGCCAGGGACACCCGTGCACCATGTTCGCACTCAACTACTGTACATCGTGACTGTATATGCCCTCTTTACCAGCAGCTGCAGCTGACTGTTGTCGTAGGAGTTGTGCCAGAGGGCAACATAACCACCTGCACGTACACTAAAGCAGCTGTGTAATGCTGCGGAGAGATTAAAAAGCCAGGGACGCCCATGCACCTTGTGCCCACTCAACTACTGTGCATCGTGAATGTATATGCCCTCTTTACCAGCAGCTGCAGCTGACAGTAGTAGTAGGAGTTGTGCCTGAGGGCAACATAACCACCTGCACGTACACTAGAGCAGCTGTGTAGTGCTGTGGAGTGATTAAAAAGCCAGGGACACCCATGCACCTTGTTCACACTCAACTACTGTATTAGGTGAGACGGGTTCAGGGTTTAGGGGCTGCGTCTCACCATGTACAAATAACATATACACATATATATACATAAACACACATTTAACTCACATGAATACACACACACATATACAAATAAGATATACACACACACATATACAAATAAGATATACACACATACATACATAAACACACACACATAAACACACACGCCTGCCCACACATTCAACTCGCATGAATACACACACGCACACGCACACACACACATAACATATACACACACATACACATAAACTCAGACACATGCACGCTCACACAGGCATGCTTACACATTCAACTAAAATGCATACACACACGCATGCATATACTCATAAACACACGCATAATCACACGCATAAACACACACTCACACGTGCACATAAAACACACACGCATATACACATGAACACGCACACATAAACACACACACACATAAACACACACGCACATAAATACACACACATAGACAAACACACACATAAACACATGCATAAAAAAACATAAAAACACACATATACACATAACACACGCACACATAAACACACACACACATAAACACACACACACACACACACACACACACACACGCACACACACATAAAACACTCACACACACACACACACACACACACACACACACACACACACACATAAACACACACACACATAAACACACACACACTTGTCTGTAGGTGCTAGGGCCAACCCTGAACTGTAACATACACGCGCACACACTCACACACACACACACACACACACACACACACACGCAGGTGCTTGATAAGATAGATGATGTTGACCGGAACCCGCTGGCACCGGTACGCATGCCCATTGTGGACCGTTGGAAAGACATGGGCACCATTATCATGGGCAAGATGGAATCTGGCTTCCTGCGTGTTGGTGATGTGATGCAAGTCATGCCCAACAAGCTCAAGGTAAGGATTGGAAATGTAACAATATGTTTGTGTGTTGGTGATGTGTGTGTGTGTTGGTGATGTGATGCAAGTGATGCCCAACAAGCTTAAGGTAAGGATTGTTAAGTGTTTTAAGCGATGGCTGATCAGATGGCTGTATGGTTCAAACCATGGGATACATTAGTTACAACATAAATTGATCATCTTCATGGGCAAGATGGAATCTGGCTTCTTGCGTGTTGGTGGTGTGATGCAAGTGATGCCCAACAAGCTCAAGGTACGGATTTCTAGGTGACTCGTGTGTGTGTGTGTGTTGGTCATGTGTGTTTGTGTTGGTGATGTGTGTGTGTGTGTTGGTGATGTGTGCGTGTTGGTGATGTGTGTGTGTTGGTGATGTGATGCAAGTGATGCCCAACAAGCTAAAGTAAAGATTTGGCATTGTTGTAAGCGATGGTTTTAACCACATGGCCATACCACACAGCCGTCTGATCAGATGGCTGCATGGTTCAAACCAATGCTTGCAACAGAATTTGATCATTGTTAAGCAAGATGGAATCTGGCCTCCTGAATGTCTGATGTGGTGCAAGTGATGCGCTACAAACAGTAATGTAAGATTGGAAATGTTTTGGGAACGGCAAATCATATGATGTTGACCTAAGACGAGTATGATATCATATGATATCATACACAAATCATATGATTTAATGTCATATGATATGATGCCCCAGGCCAAAGTTACCTAGTCAGACCGCCGGCATCATATGATATCATATTGCCGATCCCTAGAAATGTAACATTGTTGCGCGGCTAGAAGTCGGAGGAACGCCCCTTAGCTTGCCCTGGAGAAGGTTACTGTGGGGACTACTGTACTAACCAAGCTTGAGCTCTCTTCCTCTTGAGCAATGATAACGCCTGGTATCCAGGGGTATTAAGGAAGCCCTGTCTTACGGCGGTAGATAACGGGCTGCTACTTTACCTGGATAGTGTTACCATGGCGGTTGACAGCGACCGCGAACACTTCAGCGCACCCGTTGGGATTCCAACACTGCACCTTGTTTCAAAAAGCTCTACCACTGTGCCATTTGTTGAAACGGGATGAAGTTGAGGTGAAGGATGAGAGGCGCTGATGCCTCAGATATTTGCCCTTTTTGTGTGGAAGGTATATCACCCCAGGAGATTGGTCTCCCGACACAAACCAGCAACACCAAGGATTCAATTTGAATAGCGTTGCCACTCCTTCAAAAGAGTAGGCGTCCTGCCTTGGGGCACTGGCCTCCTCTCACTGTTGATTTCTCATGTCGGAAAATCCAACTTAGATCCCTAGATCCCTAGTACACACTGCCCGGAAAGAAGCTTATACTTGCTATCCCCCCCCCACCCCCCACCCCCCACCCCCCCACACACAGATCCCTCACCAGATCCCTCCCCAAGGTCCATCCCAACCCCTCCCCCCAACCCCACGACACACACACACACACAGATCACTCACTAGATCCCTCCCCAAGATCCCTCCCAACCCCAACCCCACCACACACACACACACACCGAACCCGCCCCAGATCCCTCCCTAAGATCCACCGAAGATCCCCTCAGCTCCAGCCACCACCATCTCCCCAATACCACCCCACCCCCAAAACACACACACACCCTCCCCCCGCTCCGCCCTTCACCCCCAACTTAGATCATTAGATCCCTAGTATTCACCACCTGGAAAGAAGCGTATATCCCCCCCCCCCCCCCCCCCCCCCCCCCCCCCCTCCCTCCCCCCTCCCCCCCCCAGGTTAAGATTGACGCCAACTACCGTGATGAGACAGAAATGCAGGCATCCAAGTCAGGAGAGAACTTGAGGTTGAGGATTTCAGGCGCCGATGATACCGATATTTTTAATCCCCCCCCCCCCCCCTCCCCCCCCCCCCCCTCAGGTGAAGATTGACGCCATCTACCGCGACGAGACTGAGGTGCAGGCATCCAAGTCAGGAGAGAACTTGCGGTTGAGAATTTCAGGCGCCGATGATACTGATATTTGCCCTGGCTTCGTGCTCTCCAACATCAAGTGTCCCGTCCCCATCGTGATGCAATTCGAGGCTCAGCTGATGATTGTGGAGCTCTTGGAGCACAACTCCATCTTTACGGTGAGTACTTGGTTGGGTGTGGTTGTTTGCGTGCAATGTGTCGCAAATTGAGCGGTTCGGTGCGACTTTAGTGCGACGCTTTAGCAATATTTGCCCTGGCTTCGTGCTCTCCAACATCAAGTGTCCCGTCCCCATCGTGATGCAATTCGAGGCTCAGCTGATGATTGTGGAGCTCTTTGAGCACAACTCCATCTTTACGGTGAGTACTTGGTTGGGTGTGGTTGTTTGCGTGCAATGTGTCGCAAATTGAGCGGTTCGGTGCGACTCAAGTGCGACGCTTTAGCAATATTTGCCCTGGCTTCGTGCTCTCCAACATCAAGTGTCCCGTCCCCATCGTGATGCAATTCGAGGCTCAGCTGATGATTGTGGAGCTCTTTGAGCACAACTCCATCTTTACGGTGAGTACTTGGTTGGGTGTGGTTGTTTGCGTGCAATGTGTCGCAAATTGAGCGGTTCGGTGCGACTCCAGTGCGACGCTTTAGCATATTTGCCCTGGCTTCGTGCTCTCCAACATCAAGTGTCCCGTCCCCATCGTGATGCAATTCGAGGCTCAGCTGATGATTGTGGAGCTCTTTGAGCACAACTCCATCTTTACGGTGAGTACTTGGTTGGGTGTGGTTGTTTGCGTGCAATGTGTCGCAAATTGAGCGGTTCGGTGCGACTTAGTGCGACGCTTTAGCAATATTTGCCCTGGCTTCGTGCTCTCCAACATCAAGTGTCCCGTCCCCATCGTGATGCAATTCGAGGCTCAGCTGATGATTGTGGAGCTCTTTGAGCACAACTCCATCTTTACGGTGAGTACTTGGTTGGGTGTGGTTGTTTGCGTGCAATGTGTCGCAAATTGAGCGGTTCGGTGCGACTCCTAGTGCGACGCTTTAGCAATATTTGCCCTGGCTTCGTGCTCTCCAACATCAAGTGTCCCGTCCCCATCGTGATGCAATTCGAGGCTCAGCTGATGATTGTGGAGCTCTTTGAGCACAACTCCATCTTTACGGTGAGTACTTGGTTGGGTGTGGTTGTTTGCGTGCAATGTGTCGCAAATTGAGCGGTTCGGTGCGACTCCAGTGCGACGCTTTAGCAATATTTGCCCTGGCTTCGTGCTCTCCAACATCAAGTGTCCCGTCCCCATCGTGATGCAATTCGAGGCTCAGCTGATGATTGTGGAGCTCTTTGAGCACAACTCCATCTTTACGGTGAGTACTTGGTTGGGTGTGGTTGTTTGCGTGCAATGTGTCGCAAATTGAGCGGTTCGGTGCGACTCCAGTGCGACGCTTTAGCAATATTTGCCCTGGCTTCGTGCTCTCCAACATCAAGTGTCCCGTCCCCATCGTGATGCAATTCGAGGCTCAGCTGATGATTGTGGAGCTCTTTGAGCACAACTCCATCTTTACGGTGAGTACTTGGTTGGGTGTGGTTGTTTGCGTGCAATGTGTCGCAAATTGAGCGGTTCGGTGCGACTCCAGTGCGACGCTTTAGCAATATTTGCCCTGGCTTCGTGCTCTCCAACATCAAGTGTCCCGTCCCCATCGTGATGCAATTCGAGGCTCAGCTGATGATTGTGGAGCTCTTTGAGCACAACTCCATCTTTACGGTGAGTACTTGGTTGGGTGTGGTTGTTTGCGTGCAATGTGTCGCAAATTGAGCGGTTCGGTGCGACTCCAGTGCGACGCTTTAGCAATATTTGCCCTGGCTTCGTGCTCTCCAACATCAAGTGTCCCGTCCCCATCGTGATGCAATTCGAGGCTCAGCTGATGATTGTGGAGCTCTTTGAGCACAACTCCATCTTTACGGTGAGTACTTGGTTGGGTGTGGTTGTTTGCGTGCAATGTGTCGCAAATTGAGCGGTTCGGTGCGACTCCAGTGCGACGCTTTAGCAATATTTGCCCTGGCTTCGTGCTCTCCAACATCAAGTGTCCCGTCCCCATCAGTGATGCAATTCGAGGCTCAGCTGATGATTGTGGAGCTCTTTGAGCACAACTCCATCTTTACGGTGAGTACTTGGTTGGGTGTGGTTGTTTGCGTGCAATGTGTCGCAAATTGAGCGGTTCGGTGCGACTCCAGTGCGACGCTTTAGCAATATTTGCCCTGGCTTCGTGCTCTCCAACATCAAGTGTCCCGTCCCCATCGTGATGCAATTCGAGGCTCAGCTGATGATTGTGGAGCTCTTTGAGCACAACTCCATCTTTACGGTGAGTACTTGGTTGGGTGTGGTTGTTTGCGTGCAATGTGTCGCAAATTGAGCGGTTCGGTGCGACTCCAGTGCGACGCTTTAGCAATATTTGCCCTGGCTTCGTGCTCTCCAACATCAAGTGTCCCGTCCCCATCGTGATGCAATTCGAGGCTCAGCTGATGATTGTGGAGCTCTTTGAGCACAACTCCATCTTTACGGTGAGTACTTGGTTGGGTGTGGTTGTTTGCGTGCAATGTGTCGCAAATTGAGCGGTTCGGTGCGACTCCAGTGCGACGCTTTAGCAATATTTGCCCTGGCTTCGTGCTCTCCAACATCAAGTGTCCCGTCCCCATCGTGATGCAATTCGAGGCTCAGCTGATGATTGTGGAGCTCTTTGAGCACAACTCCATCTTTACGGTGAGTACTTGGTTGGGTGTGGTTGTTTGCGTGCAATGTGTCGCAAATTGAGCGGTTCGGTGCGACTCCAGTGCGACGCTTTAGCAATATTTGCCCTGGCTTCGTGCTCTCCAACATCAAGTGTCCCGTCCCCATCGTGATGCAATTCGAGGCTCAGCTGATGATTGTGGAGCTCTTTGAGCACAACTCCATCTTTACGGTGAGTACTTGGTTGGGTGTGGTTGTTTGCGTGCAATGTGTCGCAAATTGAGCGGTTCGGTGCGACTCCAGTGCGACGCTTTAGCAATATTTGCCCTGGCTTCGTGCTCTCCAACATCAAGTGTCCCGTCCCCATCGTGATGCAATTCGAGGCTCAGCTGATGATTGTGGAGCTCTTTGAGCACAACTCCATCTTTACGGTGAGTACTTGGTTGGGTGTGGTTGTTTGCGTGCAATGTGTCGCAAATTGAGCGGTTCGGTGCGACTCCAGTGCGACGCTTTAGCAATATTTGCCCTGGCTTCGTGCTCTCCAACATCAAGTGTCCCGTCCCCATCGTGATGCAATTCGAGGCTCAGCTGATGATTGTGGAGCTCTTTGAGCACAACTCCATCTTTACGGTGAGTACTTGGTTGGGTGTGGTTGTTTGCGTGCAATGTGTCGCAAATTGAGCGGTTCGGTGCGACTCCAGTGCGACGCTTTAGCAATATTTGCCCTGGCTTCGTGCTCTCCAACATCAAGTGTCCCGTCCCCATCGTGATGCAATTCGAGGCTCAGCTGATGATTGTGGAGCTCTTTGAGCACAACTCCATCTTTACGGTGAGTACTTGGTTGGGTGTGGTTGTTTGCGTGCAATGTGTCGCAAATTGAGCGGTTCGGTGCGACTCCAGTGCGACGCTTTAGCAATATTTGCCCTGGCTTCGTGCTCTCCAACATCAAGTGTCCCGTCCCCATCGTGATGCAATTCGAGGCTCAGCTGATGATTGTGGAGCTCTTTGAGCACAACTCCATCTTTACGGTGAGTACTTGGTTGGGTGTGGTTGTTTGCGTGCAATGTGTCGCAAATTGAGCGGTTCGGTGCGACTCCAGTGCGACGCTTTAGCAATATTTGCCCTGGCTTCGTGCTCTCCAACATCAAGTGTCCCGTCCCCATCGTGATGCAATTCGAGGCTCAGCTGATGATTGTGGAGCTCTTTGAGCACAACTCCATCTTTACGGTGAGTACTTGGTTGGGTGTGGTTGTTTGCGTGCAATGTGTCGCAAATTGAGCGGTTCGGTGCGACTCCAGTGCGACGCTTTAGCAATATTTGCCCTGGCTTCGTGCTCTCCAACATCAAGTGTCCCGTCCCCATCGTGATGCAATTCGAGGCTCAGCTGATGATTGTGGAGCTCTTTGAGCACAACTCCATCTTTACGGTGAGTACTTGGTTGGGTGTGGTTGTTTGCGTGCAATGTGTCGCAAATTGAGCGGTTCGGTGCGACTCCAGTGCGACGCTTTAGCAATATTTGCCCTGGCTTCGTGCTCTCCAACATCAAGTGTCCCGTCCCCATCGTGATGCAATTCGAGGCTCAGCTGATGATTGTGGAGCTCTTTGAGCACAACTCCATCTTTACGGTGAGTACTTGGTTGGGTGTGGTTGTTTGCGTGCAATGTGTCGCAAATTGAGCGGTTCGGTGCGACTCCAGTGCGACGCTTTAGCAATATTTGCCCTGGCTTCGTGCTCTCCAACATCAAGTGTCCCGTCCCCATCGTGATGCAATTCGAGGCTCAGCTGATGATTGTGGAGCTCTTTGAGCACAACTCCATCTTTACGGTGAGTACTTGGTTGGGTGTGGTTGTTTGCGTGCAATGTGTCGCAAATTGAGCGGTTCGGTGCGACTCCAGTGCGACGCTTTAGCAATATTTGCCCTGGCTTCGTGCTCTCCAACATCAAGTGTCCCGTCCCCATCGTGATGCAATTCGAGGCTCAGCTGATGATTGTGGAGCTCTTTGAGCACAACTCCATCTTTACGGTGAGTACTTGGTTGGGTGTGGTTGTTTGCGTGCAATGTGTCGCAAATTGAGCGGTTCGGTGCGACTCCAGTGCGACGCTTTAGCAATATTTGCCCTGGCTTCGTGCTCTCCAACATCAAGTGTCCCGTCCCCATCGTGATGCAATTCGAGGCTCAGCTGATGATTGTGGAGCTCTTTGAGCACAACTCCATCTTTACGGTGAGTACTTGGTTGGGTGTGGTTGTTTGCGTGCAATGTGTCGCAAATTGAGCGGTTCGGTGCGACTCCAGTGCGACGCTTTAGCAATATTTGCCCTGGCTTCGTGCTCTCCAACATCAAGTGTCCCGTCCCCATCGTGATGCAATTCGAGGCTCAGCTGATGATTGTGGAGCTCTTTGAGCACAACTCCATCTTTACGGTGAGTACTTGGTTGGGTGTGGTTGTTTGCGTGCAATGTGTCGCAAATTGAGCGGTTCGGTGCGACTCCAGTGCGACGCTTTAGCAATATTTGCCCTGGCTTCGTGCTCTCCAACATCAAGTGTCCCGTCCCCATCGTGATGCAATTCGAGGCTCAGCTGATGATTGTGGAGCTCTTTGAGCACAACTCCATCTTTACGGTGAGTACTTGGTTGGGTGTGGTTGTTTGCGTGCAATGTGTCGCAAATTGAGCGGTTCGGTGCGACTCCAGTGCGACGCTTTAGCAATATTTGCCCTGGCTTCGTGCTCTCCAACATCAAGTGTCCCGTCCCCATCGTGATGCAATTCGAGGCTCAGCTGATGATTGTGGAGCTCTTTGAGCACAACTCCATCTTTACGGTGAGTACTTGGTTGGGTGTGGTTGTTTGCGTGCAATGTGTCGCAAATTGAGCGGTTCGGTGCGACTCCAGTGCGACGCTTTAGCAATATTTGCCCTGGCTTCGTGCTCTCCAACATCAAGTGTCCCGTCCCCATCGTGATGCAATTCGAGGCTCAGCTGATGATTGTGGAGCTCTTTGAGCACAACTCCATCTTTACGGTGAGTACTTGGTTGGGTGTGGTTGTTTG
Source organism: Chlamydomonas sp. ICE-L (assembly GCA_013435795.1). Taxonomy (NCBI): domain Eukaryota; kingdom Viridiplantae; phylum Chlorophyta; class Chlorophyceae; order Chlamydomonadales; family Chlamydomonadaceae; genus Chlamydomonas; species Chlamydomonas sp. ICE-L. The sequence goes on from JACBWV010000234.1 coordinate 5,814,063, forward strand.
CGTGCAATGTGTCGCAAATTGAGCGGTTCGGTGCGACTTTAGTGCGACGCTTTAGCAATATTTGCCCTGGCTTCGTGCTCTCCAACATCAAGTGTCCCGTCCCCATCGTGATGCAATTCGAGGCTCAGCTGATGATTGTGGAGCTCTTTGAGCACAACTCCATCTTTACGGTGAGTACTTGGTTGGGTGTGGTTGTTTGCGTGCAATGTGTCGCAAATTGAGCGGTTCGGTGCGACTCCAGTGCGACGCTTTAGCAATATTTGCCCTGGCTTCGTGCTCTCCAACATCAAGTGTCCCGTCCCCATCGTGATGCAATTCGAGGCTCAGCTGATGATTGTGGAGCTCTTTGAGCACAACTCCATCTTTACGGTGAGTACTTGGTTGGGTGTTGTTGTTTGTGTGCAATGTGTCGCAAATTGAGCGACTCGGTGCGACCCCAGTGAGCCGATGATACCGATATTTGCCTTGGCTTGGTGCTCTCCAACATCAAGTCTCCCGTCCCCATCGTGATGCAATTCGAGGCTCAGGTAATGATTGTGGAGCTTTTGGAGCACAACTCCATCTTTACGGTGAGCCGACTATCAGATCGGATCAGCCGACGTGATAGTCTTCAGTCATTTGTATTGTAGACCTGGTGGTAGAGGCAAAGATGGCAGATGACGCGCATTATCCGGGAAGGCATGGCATAATGAGGATAGGAGGGGAAGATGGATTGAATAAAGACACGAGAAGCGGAATTTGCATTTGAAAATGACCCTTTGGACTTCTGCGTTACTTTACCGAAAGTGCTTGGGTGTGTGTGGTTGGGATCATTTTTTTGTGTGCGACATGCCGCAAATTGAGCGACTCGGTGCGACCCCAGTGCAACGCTCTGCCCTCCAAAACACCCGGGGTCCGCGCTCCGCCCTATAACGTGCTATGCAGCAATCCTGTGATCAGGCTTGCGTCGCAACTTTTGTTACTTAACTGGACATACAGAAAGCTGGGAAAAACAATGGTTAAGTGCAATCTACTAGTTGACTCGTGTGTGTGTGGTGGTGGGGGGGTAGGGGTGGGGGTGGGGGGGTCACATTGTGTGATTGGCGCTCACCCAGCTTGGCTGGATGTGGTTGATTGCAATCTACTAGGTGACGTGTGTGTGGTGGTGGTGGTGGTGGGGGGAGGGGGGGGTGGGGGGGGTTGCATTGGGTGATTGGCACTCACCCACCTTGGCTGGATGTGGTTGATTGCAATCTACTAGGTGACGTGTGTGTGGTGGTGGTGGGGGTGGGGTGGGGTGGGGGGTGGGGGGGGTCGCATTGGGTGATTGGCACTCACCCACCTTGGCTGGATGTGGTTGATTGCAATCTACTAGGTGACGTGTGTGTGGTGGTGGTGGTGGTGGGGGGGGGGGGGGGGGGGGGGTCGCATTGGGTGATTGGCACTCACCCAGCTTGGCTGGATGTGGTTGATTGCAATCTACTAGGTGACGTGTGTGTGGTGGTGGTGGTGGGGGGGGGGGGGGGGGGGGGGGGGGGGGGGGGGGTCGCATTGGGTGATTGGCACTCACCCACCTTGGCTGGATGTGGTTGATTGCAATCTACTAGGTGACGTGTGTGTGGTGGTGGGTGGGGGGGGTGGGTGGGGGGTGGGGGGTGGGGGGGGTCGCATTGGGTGATTGGCACTCACCCACCTTGGCTGGATGTGGTTGATTGCAATCTACTAGGTGACGTGTGTGTGGTGGTGGTGGTGGTGGGGTGGGTGGGGGTGGTGGGGGGGGTCGCATTGGGTGATTGGCACTCACCCACCTGGCTGGATGTGGTTGATTGCAATCTACTAGGTGACGTGTGTGTGGTGGTGGTGGTGGTGGGTTGGGGGGGTTGGGGGGGGTCGCATTGGGTGATGGCACTCACCCACCTTGGCTGGATGTGGTTGATTGCAATCTACTAGGTGACGTGTGTGTGGTGGGTGGTGGTGGTGGTGGTGGTGGTGGTGGTGGTGTGTGTGTGTGTGGGGGGGGGGGGGGGGGGGGGGGGGTCGCATTGGGTGATTGGCACTCACCCACCTTGGCTGGATGTGGTTGATTGCAATCTACTAGGTGACGTGTGTGTGGTGGGGGTGGGGGGGGTGGGGGTGGGGGTCGCATTGGGTGATTGGCACTCACCCACCTTGGCTGGATGTGGTTGTGTGCAAGCTACTAGTTGACTTGTGTTTTTATGTGTGTGTGTGTGTGTTTGTGCGTGTGTTTTGTGTGTGGGTGTGGGTGTGCGGGGGGGGGGGGGGGGGGGGGGGGGGGGGGGGGGGGGGGGGGGGGGGGGGGGGGGGGGTCACGTTGGGTGATTAGCTCACTCACTCAAATTGTCTTGGAAGGCTTCCTTAGGAGTGGCATGCTTGCTTTACTCACAAGCTTGGGTGAAGCTCGACGGGGTTGTGTGTGTCGTAAAAGAGGAGGGAACAGGACTGCTGCATATTGCACTGGACCTACAGAAAGCTAGAAAACATTGGTTCAGTGCAATATACTAGTTGACACTTGTGTGGGTGTGGGGGGGGGTCATATTGTGTGTAGCCCAACGGGGTTGTGTGTGTCGTAAAAGGGGAGGGCACAGCCAACCCATGTCGATGTAATGGGCAGTGCTCATGTATGTATGTAGTAATGATTCTGAATGTATGTGTGATGTAATGATGTATGTATGATGTAATGACACACATGACACAGCCAACCAAAGTCGATATAATGGGCAGTGCTCATGTATGTATGTTACAGCCCAGGGGTGGGCTAAATAGGCGAAAGGGACTTGCCCAACCGTGATAGGCAGGGCTTAGACAGAAAAAGCATTGATGAACTGAACCCCAAGCGATTGTTTTACCGACGGGGGCCCTGAGTTTGTGCTACAGTGATCATTTATTTCTATGCCCATGCTTCTCAGAAGCTAAGAATATCCGTGTCACCTGAGAGTGGGTACTAGACACAAGTACACAAGTACAGTCGTACACAAGTAGGGAAGGCCTGTACAGAGGTCCAACTGCGCAGGAAGTATTTTTTTTTTTTCATTCGATGTTATGTGTTTTATATAGTTGTGCATATTTATATAGTTGTACCTGTGTTTTACTGTTTAGTAAGTTAGTGGTGGAGTAGACTGAAAGGTGGGCTGGTGGGGGTGAGGCAGGGGTGAGGCAGGGGTGCGGGTGGGGCAGGGGCGGGGTGAGAGGGAGAGGGAGAGGGAGAGGTACATCTTCATCCATCATCCAAGCAGCACGTCCTTGACTGCGCTGATCTAAGTTATCCTTCCCAATTGTCGACAGGTTGGCTACAAGGCGGTCTTGCACATCCACACAGCTGTTGAGGAGTGTGAGGTCACCAAGCTCATTTATGAGATCGACCCCAAGACCAAGGCCCAAAAGAAGGCCAAATTCATCAAATCAGGCGGTATCTGTGTTTGTCGCATTGCCGTGGAAAAGTCTATCTGCATTGAGACCTTTTCCGAAATTGCTGCTCTGGGCCGATTCACCATTCGTGATGAGGGTCGCACCATTGCCATCGGCAAGGTGCTCAAGGTGCCCAAAATTAGGTAGGATGGCTGGTGAAGATGGAGGATGGCGGCTGGTTGGACCCAGGGTTGTTCTGGGGGACTCCAAAATCTGCATCTGGGACACACTAAACCCTCCAAAATCTGTATCATGCGATGCAACTGGTTTCAAAATCTGCGCCTGCGATGTAACAGGCCCTCCAAAATCTGTGTCTGCGACACAACACAGTGGGTAGAGCAACCCTGGCCAGAGCTTGTTTGACCAGACTATTCGGGCTGTCTTGTGGAAGTGGTGTTGTTTGTACCGTATGTCTTTTCCAGACCAGGGGTAGCCAACTAGGCTTATGGGTCATGCCTTACTTCAACTGTGCTGTGGAAGTGGTGATATGTAACATTTATGGGGGGTATCCAAGCACCACACCACCACCACCTTTTTAATGCTATCCCTTGTGTGTTAGGGGAGGCAGAAGGTGCCAATCAAAGTCGTTCAGAACGCGGCGTCCTCCGTCGCAGGCGCAACGTCGGAGCGTCTTTTGCGTCGCAGGAAGCAGCATTTGGAAGGTCCGTTGACCAGAAGGAAGGGTCAGTTTCGTAGCAGGACGCAGGCTATACAATTGGTTGAGTCTCAGGCAGCAGAGCTGGAGGTCCTCCTGAGGTACCCTGGTTCCCGAGCGACCCGCGTTCGAATCTTGGTGGCGGAATGTTTAGGCCCCACGAAGGCAGCAGAGCTGGGGGTCCTCCTGGGGGGTACCCTGATGCTACTATGTAGAGGGATAGGGGCAGAGCTGTTGGAATGTCAGACCCCTTGCCTTGCTCTGAGTGTTAGCAATATGACTGACACCACGGTATATTAGGGTGCCCTGGTGGGTCCGCCTGAGGTCGGCCCCAGGAGTCAGCCCGGGGGCAACCAACCGACCAACTGTATTGTGGTGTCGCTGCTTAGGTCTGACTACCAACTGTTTGGGAGTTTGCAGAAGTAGATGACAACCCAACGAACCATGGTTCTGATGATGGGTTCTGATGATGATGATGATGATGATGATTACATTTTACTGGACTCCAAATGTGCCCACGGCTTGTCGGAGTCAAGGGGGGCATTTGAAAAACCGCGTAACACTTGTCCGCCAATATGTTGCACCATCTGGATGATCACTTCCATTCGCATTGTGATGCAAACTTGAACTTGATTACGTAGCTCCATCCAGCAATTTGGCTGCTCGCCGTCTTCGCCAGATTGTTTTTACTAAGAAAACGTAAACGCGAAAAAGTGCATACTTATACATATGTATCTGCATTTGTGAAGCGCTCCATAACTTTGATTGGCTGATTGGGTCAGCACTGTTGTTGTAGACGAAGAAGAAGAAGAAGAATTGTAGCTTGAACTTGGTTACATAGCTTCAGCCAGCAACTTGGCTGCTCTGCTGAAGAATTGTCACAAGGTTCCGTACGCTGTCATCTACAGTTGTAAGTCTGGCATCGCAGGCCAACATTGATTGGGGGTACACAATGATAATACCGGTAATCATAAAATGTTTGACTTGACGAAGTGTTCGGGAGAATACAAGTTGTTTACGATACCATTCATCAAGTTGTTTGATTCCAGGATTACAAGACCCATATCACTACCGGTATTCTTTATTCACTTAACCTTTTGGACCAGTTTGATGGCCTGGATTGTTTAACGGATTACCAGGCAACTCTGGGGCTCTGGGCTGCTCGCCATTCCCCCCCCACCCACCCACCCACCCACCCCACCCCACCCCACCCCATCCCCCCCACCACCCCAGTAAGTGGGTATGTCGTAAGAACTTAGACTTGAGCTTGGTCACATGGCTCCAGCCTGTAAGGTTGCTCTCCGTCTTGTAGATGGATTGTAACAAACGCTCATCCCCTCACTTGATATAAATAGGGACCGGCATATCATATGATGTTTACCAAAGGCGAGTATGATATCATATGATATCAAACATACTGCATCATATGATATTATATACAAATTGTAACATTAACCCAGGCCCGCATTAACCTGGTCAAACTGCCGGCATCATATGATATCATATGATGACATGATATCATATGATATCATATTGCCGTTCCCTAGATAGAAACATGTGCAGCAGTTCCTTGAGACCTGGACTTGAACTTGTTTACGTGGTAACCAGTCTAGGACTTAATTGATGGCTTTAGGCTGTACGTCGATGGCTACAGCCTGTACGTTTTCAGCAGTGACATCAACAGTCAAAACATTACTCTTGTAGTAATGAAGGCATTAGTCGTCGACCGACCGAACACACGGGAAATTTCAGAATACTGAAACCGGGCATTTCGACTGTCTCGGAACTCGGGGGGCAGGCCCAAATCCGATACGCATGAGCGCGTGCACAGCAGGCGCACGGCAATTAACCTCCGACAGTCCGACAGATAATCGTAGGTCGCCAGAATAACAAGAGATCCGACAGACGGCAACTACAGTAGCAGAAGGAGTAGTAGCAGCAAAAAAGTGACACTCAGCGATCGGGAAATGGAGAGGAAAATTCCAACTCAAGGGGACGCGAACCTTGGACTGTCGTCCAAGGTTCGCGTTTTCTGGCTTGGTCAGGTAGGAGCATGCTGATGAGCTGATTAGCTCATCCACGTCTGCAGACAGGCTGGCCATGGCTACCTGCAAATCCTATCATGCCCTAACCTGATAGCACCAGGAAGGCAGCGCACGTGGGGCGCCCAGTTCTCCGAATTGGCTGCCTCCAAGAAGAGGCCTTTGAACATGCAGCATCAGCGTCCGAATTCAAGAATCATTGTTCGGGCGTTTGGTCAACAGATGCTCCTGGATTCGATGGTCAAATTTACTGACCCCAAGGGCATCTTTTGACGAAACGCGCGAATAATGATTCTTGAATTCGGACGCTGATGCTGCATGTTCAAAGGCTTCTTCTTGGAGGCAGCCAATCTGAAGAGCCAAACGCCCCCCCTGGATTTGCCTGAAACCCGGTACCCGAAAGTTGCTGTGCGAACATCGAACACTCAGCGGGCCATAGTCTTGTCACTATCTAGAGTTCCAGCTCAGCAACCATGAAGATTTGATCTAACCGACATTCACATTATTGACAGAGCAGTATTAAAAACAGTCAAACTCTGCTGCTCCCTTCCCAGATCTTTTCCTACAAGAGCTCTTCACCTTCCTAAATCAGAAGCAGGATTAGGGGTGCCCTCCCTACTCACTGAATATACCCAGATTACTGTAACAGCCCTTACCCAGTCCATGCATGACCAAGGTCACCTGGGAATCCTCACTAGAGCTCTTCTTAAAAAATCAACTTCCACCATGACCACTCTAGATCCTCTCTCTCTATCCCGCAAGTAACTTAAGTATATGTCCCTAGCCCGCCAGCTGGAAATTATCAAAAAATCTGACATAACAATTTCTTGGAATGACACATAACTTCTTGACAAACTTAACATACACTCTCTTCCCCTCCCTCCACAGGCAATTCCTGTATCACTCATGACACCATTCCATGACCTGGACATCTATTCATATCATGACCTGGTCACCCCCATGGGAACTCACCTTGTCAGCACCACATATCTCTCTCTTATCACCCTACACAAAGTTACTAAACACCACAAACGGTCCCTGAACCGCCTCACCGCTCACCTCTCCTCTCTTCAAACTGTCGCCTCCCCAATACAATCTGACCCACTTCCCCTCTAACCCGACACACTCACACCGACAACTTGCGCCCGGTTACGCAATTGCGCAGAACACAACCGATAACGTTAAATCTCCTGCTCCTATTGAACCTTCCACCCCACCTACCCAACGTTACCAACCCCACGCCACTGTTACTAACGCAGACTACGAGGCGGATCCCATTGGGGACCTGGAAGGAAACCAATGGTGGGCGTGGCCCACGCAGACCGAAGGCAGTCACGTGCAACAAGCATGGGGCTGCCCCAGCAGTGATGCCACCTGGGCAGCACGCCACTACTTGTGCAAATACTGGATCCGTCACAACGCCACCTCTAAATTCTTCCGTGCATATAGAATAACTGCCACCTCACACCCCGACAGGATCCGCGAGGCCATGATATTACCCGACAGCAGCGCACCTGCACCACCGGCGCGCCTGCTCCACCTTACCTACGGCTCCCAATACAAAGCTTTACACATTACGAGCTGGCGGGGCAAACGAAGACAAACTAATCACCTCCACTGTTTTCCACGTTCAATGGGCCCCAACCACCATGCACAATGATTATATCAACTCTTACACACACATGGGATACGTCATCCATCACAGCACACCTGTTACCTCCACTACCTCCACTATACACTGGAAACCCCAATCTCACCATGCGTCTCACCTAGTTGAACTCCTGGGACAACCAGCATACGACCAATTAACCCACACTTTTAAACCTACTCCTCCATTAACTACACACCTTAACCCTAGGAAGGACTCCCACTTTACTAACCTTCAACAACAAGGCCAATGGGCCACCTCCCTAGGATTTAATGCTGACAACCACAATCTTGTTCACAAACTTCTGAAATTTGACACACATGACAGGCATCCAGACTGGGACATTCAACCACCCTCAGCCTACATTATAAAAACAGGCATCCTCGCCACTTTGGATGACCAATTCACACACACACACACACCAACGCTTCATATCTTTATAACCCCACTGGTCACTGTCTTGGGCACATTCCCAACGACAGACTCACCTCTCTCAAACAAAATTATGACCACTTCAAAAATCACCACCCTACCAAATGGAACAAACTAACCCAAGGAGGGACCTACCACACTGACTTAGCTGCCCTCTACACCAGATACAAAGCTACCCCTGCCGCCACTAACACTCTCTCTCCCTACCTCTACATATAGCTTTCCGGAGCGAAATGTCTTGAGCACTCTCACAGGGAATGGACTAGGGCGTGTGCTTACAATCGTGATAGCATGTCAAGCGACATGGAAGGTATAAGAAGGGAAAGGCGACAGTACCTTAGGGTACTGCCGCCGGTAGGTGCCGGCCCTAACGGGCGGAGGCACTACTATGGAAGCTTCCAGGCAGAAGGCCTGGCGCCCCAAGACACTCTAGCTGGACCGGGAGAACCGGTCTATAACATCCCCCCCAATTCCTGGTATTCTTCATATATAAGAATCCCTGGGATTAGGAGGTTCTAGGGAAGGGAAGCTAGAGTGAAAATAAATAACTGGTGCATAAAGAAGCACATGGGCATAGGCTTCTGACTGGCCAGTATTTCCTTATGAATGGTGCTTGGCCTTGTAAGGCATATGCAAGTACATTTAGGAGAGAAAAAGGGGCAATGGCAATACATATCATCTATTGTCTATTATGCATATAGGACTAGATTCCAGCTGTGGAGTTGCCAAGAAGGTACAGCCATGGGGCTTTGTTCGGGCAAAGGGGGGCTGGATAGCAATCTGTGTATTTAGCCATTAAGGTAAACAACTTTTAAGGTAGAAGTCCCCCGCTAGCTCATAACTGTCAATCTATGGGAAGGACATGATGAGGTACATCCATTATCATCTATAAAGTGTGACTTAGTCTGGTAGTCAGATAAATACTAGGGAAACCTATGTTCTATAGTATATATCAGTCTAGGAGCACAAGTCTGGATATTCCCCCCTCTGATAAGAGATTTATCATTGTAGGAGATCTTGTGCCAGTATAGGGGGCCCTCAAATTATGCTGGGTCTGCTGGGTCCTGTGCTGGGTTGCCTGGGTTGTATGGCACTTGGTAGAAGCCATCTTGCGTGAGCCTCTTGGTGGTGCACTGGTGGAAGTCATCCCACAGATCAGGAGTAAGAATGGGGTGGAACTCAGGTGGAAATGAGTTGAGGATGAAGTACTCCTGGTGGTTCCAGGGGAGGATGATCTCATCAACATAGATGAGAAAGGGACTTAGTTCATCATCAACTCTGATCTGGTGGGAATGCAAGAGTATACCAGGCTGTCTGTGAGCTGCTAGGGAGTATGCACTAACAAGGGCAGCTTGCAGGCAGATGGTCCACTTGAGTTGGTCCTTGATGTGTGGAGAGCAGGTGTCATACTGGTGAACTAGAATAGCTAAGCTATTGGTGTGGAGATGGAGGGGGGAAATGGTGATGGCTGGGTGTTTGGGCATGTCTGATGTTGACCAGATGGCATTGGGCATTGATCTGAGGTTGGGGTACTGGGTAAAGAATGCTGTGATGAGTGGGTACATGGGGACTCTGAACATGTTGACAAGGAGCTGAGGTGGTACTGTAGTGGGTTGACATATCTTTTCCAGGATGGTTATGAGTTCACCTAGTGGATAGTGTCCTGGGTGGGTTCCTACAAGGGACTTGAAACTGAGTCTGCATGCATTGCTGTTGTTTGGGATGTCATCAGGTTCAAAGTCATATAGTGAAGGGGAGGGGGGTGGGTAGAAGTTTGTGATGCCAACTCGTGTGAATATGGTTGGTGGCTGGATGTTGGGTTGAAGTGGTGGTTTGGGTTGTGCTGTCTGCAGGGTTTGGGGAAAGGGTTTTTCATTGTTGGTCTGGAGGGCAACTATGACACTGTGGTACATGTGGTTCAAAGTTGCATGCATCTTAGTCAGGTGGCCAAGGATTTTGGTTGCATCTGCATTGCGTTTCTTAGTTGCCGACCTGGTTTTCTTTGTAGGGATAGTAGGTGGTGTGGTGAGGTTGGGAGAGGTGGTGAAGCCAGCTGCTTTGCAACATTTTGCCCATGTGGAGGGCAGGTCTTGAACTGCAGGCCAGTCTAGGGGTTCAGCTGGAAATCCTGGCGGTGCTTGCAGGATTTTGTGAGATTCAGTGGGTGTTGCAGGGGATGTGAGGTGGCCTAAGGAACCTTGAATGAAACCTTCGAGATCTGCTTCCTTGGGTGCCTGTGGGTGGGGGATAGGGATTTGTACTTTGGGTGGTCTAAAGGCAAGGTTAGTAGAGTTGCTAGTACATACTGATGAGTTATGACCATATCCTCCACAGTTCCAGCATGTCACAAGAGTAGGGGGTGTTCTGTCTTGTGAGCATTCTTTCCTATGATTGGGGTGAGGGGAAGGTACAGGGGGGGGGGGGGGGGGGGGGGGGGGGGGGGGGGGGGGGGGGGGGAGGTGCAGGGGTAGAGACAGAGGGAGGTGCAGGGGGAGGGAGAGGTGGAGGAGGTAGGGCTGGATATCAGACGAGTCTACTGGACCACCTTCGCCAACCTTGGACGGGGGGCCTTCTGACCTCCGAGCCTTCCAGGATGTGGCAGCAGCCGCGGACCTACTGCGTAGGGCCATCCCTATGCTCAGTTCATTTGGAATCAATTACCAAGTTGATGATCCAGTGCCACCTGAGGACAGACCTGCAAACCCTCTACAAAGTCTGTGGCCACCAGCTACCCCTCAGTGCATCATATGCACAGGACTTGGACATACCCCTTCCTACTGCCCAAACCTCTCCCCATTTGCTTCACAAATTCACAACTGTGCCAACTGTGGGGGGACCAAGCACCATGAGGGGCAATGCTCCAGTTGCCAGAGGCCAAGCAGTCCGTCACTCAACCCCCATGGGAACAAGCTGACTGAACTTTGTGTCAGCTGCAATGGTAGAGGGCACTATGGGAAGCAATGCTTCTCATCCACCAGAGTCAACCCCACAAGCGAGACTTGCGCACGCTATGAAGGATATGGGCGCCATGCCTCAAGGTGCCCATATCCTTCACATCGTGCGCAAGTCTCGCTTGTGGGGTTGACTCTGGTGGATGAGAAGCATTGCTTCCCATAGTGCCTGGTTTCGGAGCGATATGTCTTGAGCACTCTCACAGGGAATGGACTAGGGCGTGTGCTTACAATCGTGATAGCATGTCAAGCGACATGGAAGGTATAAGAAGGGAAAGGCGACAGTACCTAAGGGTACTGCCGCCGGTAGGTGCCGGCCCTAACGGGCGGAGGCACTACTATGGAAGCTTCCAGGCAGAAGGCCTGGCGCCCCAAGACACTCTAGCTGGACCGGGAGAACCGGTCTATAACACTACAAAGCTGCAGCTGCCCTTGGCATCACTCACCATCGTACCTCTTAACCTCTCAGCAATGATCAAAGCCTTGCCAGCTTTTCTTCCACCAGCCCAGCTGACCAGCTCTTTAGCTCCAACCAAGATCCTTTCCTTACAATCTGGACCGGGGGCTCCCTTGTGGACATTCCCAGCTCCACTACACAAGCACACCAAGCGCTTAGGTGGGCCCTAGCCAGTGCTGATCATGCTGAAAATACCCTCAGCCCTACCTGCACCTTGATGCTCCTTCCTGACGACTTCTCTGCCCCCTACAAAACTCTCCTCCACCACTCATGGATTCAGTATATTGACTCTAGACCACATTCTGAATTTTATACTACCTCTGAAGTCTGGCTGGGCAGCAAATCCTACACCCCACCCTCAACTCAAAAGCTGCACCTCATTCTTATATGCAACCCTCACAGCCATGCTACTTATTTTCCTCAACTCCAATAATTTATTAACCATTGGACAGGCTACATGCAAAGCCTCTCCTCATCCTGGGAGCCCTCCACTATTACACCACCTCCCACCCTTACCTCCTCTGACATTTTAATCACCTACCCACGGAAATTCAAATCCCTTGTCACAAAACCCTGGCCAACTCTACTCTACCAACACCCCCCTCCCTCTCTTCTTACCACTACCCACCCTTGCCTTCACCTAGCTACCCCCTCCTCAGGCCTCCAGGTCTACACAGATGGTAGCCTAATAAAAGATAAACCAGGGCACCCTAGCAAAATAGGTGCTGCAGGCTATGTCTCTGCTGCAGGACAGAGCTACACCATCAACCCTGGGGGAATAGGGGCCACCAAAACTAACAACAGGGCAGAATTGGTAGCCATTCACCAAGCCCTTCTCAATATTGACTATGACAAACCTCTTACACTTCATACAGACAGCCTCTGCTCTCTCCAACTTATAAAAAAAATGATTCATGACCCTACCACAGCAACCCGTTCTATTCATGCTGAACTTCTTCAATCAATTCAAAAACACCTTATTCAACGTATTTTGCATGGCTCTCACACCACTCTCTGCAAAGTCCGCTCACTTACAGGTATCCTTGGAAATGACAGGGCAGACATGTTGGCACGCAAGGCAGCTGAGCACCCTGCCTCCACCACTTTTACTGACAACACTGGTGAAATTCCCCGCCACAACGTCTACTGGCCCACAATTCAACCTCGCACATCCATGGGAGATATTCCCCCACGCATTCGAGCACCTAACCTCACACAAGGTATCACCTCCAACCTACCCACTAGCTGCCACCTTGGCCAACACCCTCTTAAAGGGATTTATGCAACCACCCGGGCCGATAACACTCCCCACCAACTTCCCCAAGCAAGTTATGAATTTTGGACCTCAACCCTTATCCAACAAAAAACCAAATTCCACATCCTTAAAGCCCGCTGGGGTAGACTGTGGAACCGTAAACTTGCATTCCGCTGGAAACTTCCTTATATTACCAGCACTCACCCACCCACGAACCCCCTATGCCCCATCTGCCGCACCTGTGAGGACGGAGCGGCCCACATTCTGGCGGGCTGCCCACACCGGACTTTCAAGGGGCTCTATATCAAGAGACACAACGCCGCACTGCGACTCATCCACAAGGCCATCTGCACAGGAGCCCTGGGATCCTGCAGAATGATCATGGAAGCTGGCAAGGAAGAGGACCTCCCCAGGGGGGTCCTGGGCAAGCGTCTCCCTGACTGGCTACGCCCCCCCACTTTTGCTGTAGAGGACTGGCAGAGAATGAGACTTGACCTTGCCGTCCTACCTGACATAGACTCTCCTACCTGTATGGCTGGTAAAGAACTCTGGCTTTTTGAGCTTGGATACTGCTCTAATACCAACCATGCTACTAAGTTTATCACTGAACACGCCCAGCATGTTGAGTTAGTAAATGGCCTTAGATCGGCTGGATACCTCGTTCACTACGAAGTTATCACCATTGGAACAACTGGTACTATTCCAAGCTCTTTTTTGACTTCTATGACCACACTTGGAATTAAGAGACCGTGTGCCCTTAAACTGGCGGACAAAGTCCACTCCCACACCATCACTAGCTTTAGCTTTCCGGAGTGTTATATCGTGAGTACTAACACAGGGAAGGTACTAGGGCAATGTATGCTTACATATGCGAGATGCCATGTCAGGCGACAGGGCAGGTTTAAGAAGAGAAAGGCGACAGTACCTTACTAACGCCGCTGGGTGCAGGCCCTAACGGGCGGAGGCACTACAGCGGAAGCTTCCAGGCGAGATACCTGGCGCACTAGGACACTCTAGCGGGACCGGGAGAACCGGTCTATAACACTAGCTTTCAGAGTATTTTACAGTGCAGACGTTTTATGGAAGCACGTCCCGGACTGACCCCGGGTCGATACCCGGGGACTAGCACACAGACCGTGCCCCCCCTCAGTTGGTCGGCTCCCTTAGGGGGACAGACCTATGCTATACTTCCGCGATATCTTCACATCTTCACATTTCCCAAGAAACGGTTAAACCGACTTCTTTCGCATGGAATCGACCTGTGTCAAATTTCTTTGAGGGCACTTATTCGCGTACGGATCTCAGGGCTGCGGATTTCGAAAGTCGCAAAGCAAGTTGAGAAGTCGCAACACCAGTACATGCAAAGCCTCGCACGCCCAATAGTCGCAAAGCAATTTGGCTAGTCTGAAAGCAAGTTCAATATCCGCAAAGCAACTCCAATGGTCGAAGAGCAACTTCGCTTCTCGACTTCCTTGGGAGTTGGGAGTTGCTATACCTACGGCAAAATGGTGCACTTTGGGAACCAACCTGCTGTCGAAAGCTTGCCCCGAAGAGCACTTCTTCGCGTACGGAACTCAGGGTTGCGGACTGTAGACGCGGTGTTTTCATTTGTCGTTTCCCTCCTGCCCTGTGGACTCAATCTAGGGACCTGGAGCATGTCCAACACAACAGCTGACTAACAAGCTCTTATCGTAGACACACGTAAACCATGTTCCACATCCATCAGAAACAGCCCAAGAAAGAAGGCATCCACCTCAACTGCATTCACACACATGCTACAATAAATGGCATAGACATGACTGGCTCTCTCACAGGTCTACAAGTTTTACATGTACACGCATACCTTTGGATGCCAAGCCCAGACATAAAAGATAACATTACAATCTACGTTAAATCCTTCAAACGATCAAGTTGTTGGCAATTGCGATTAGCAAATGTATCTCGCTTAACTTGTTTCACCTTGGCATACCCACGTGGACAACTTTGTCATATTTTTCAACATTCAACAAGAAATGTGACAATTTTAGACAACTGAACTACAAACCCAGAAGCCATCGTGTTCCATACCCCACCCCCGGGGCCGACCTCCGTCCCGGGGACCCGCCAGGGCCCCCTACTATTTTTGTCTTGCCAACTGCATTGTGTTGGTGCTTCCCAACCGGGGTGAAAAAACCCCGTATTAAGCTGCACTGGCATGATGTGGCCACGGTGCCTGACGGTGTCAGGCATCGGTGGTGATTCTTTTTAAATGAGGTGAAGATTTGATACACCGTAGCAGCGGTCAGATCGGTGGTTAACTTGATCCGAAACCTAGTTCGAATCCAACAGTTTTCGCAAAACGCGCGCGTGACTGCGAGTGAAGGTACGCAATGAGTAATCGACTGTCTCGGTGCTGACGCATTTGTAGCTACCTTATGCCTCCACCAGCCGTGGTACTCGGAATTTGCACTTCGACTTGTTCTCATCGCTCCATCAAGACTACTCGCCGGCTTTCTCAGTAATATCAAATTTCAAAGCGCCCAGTGATCTTTATAGCATGTTTCATTGTGGACCACGAGATAAAAAATGGGACGGGACAGCTTCCTACTCAGCAGTCAGCACACTACAGAAGTAAGGCAGGCAACCAATCTACCCAGCTTCCCCCATCCTACCTCCTCGAACTTCGCCTGGCCTTCCAGAGGTCCTAGTTGAAGGCAACACGTAAACGGTTATGCCAAATGGTAGTCGCAATGTCGTAAACTCGCAAGTAGTTCTTGCCTTGCTAGTAATTAGCATGACCATCATTAGCCACGATCCGAATCGGCCAGTATTGCCCCCGCCCTTACCCATAAATAATTAGGCGTTTGTTTTCAAGCTCAGCAGCAACGACTAACTCGCGGCTATCTAGGCCGTATTCTGAACCCGAACAATCACAGGAAGTTAGGAACTCGACTAGCAGGTCGGCAGATTTCTCCCTGCAGCAAGAAAGGGCAAAAATGCCAACTAAACCCATGACCATACATCTAGTATCCAACTATACAGGATATAGAGCAGATATGTAAATATCAACTCATAGAGAGGGTGAGAGAGGGAGAGAGAAACAGACATAGCTGCTAGGGCCTAGGGGGTAGCTTGTTACACACTCAGTAGTCGTAGCCAGCTGCATAAACAAGATTGTGAACTATATATACCCTAAACAGTACAACTCAACACAAAGTGAAGCACTACAACTATCCACACCCATACAGTATGGATGCATGGGTAGCGTTATGATGCAAACGCAGATGCGATGCTAAGTACTGGCCTGAAACATGAAATGTTATCACAACTGAAGTGCCCAAGCTTCATTTACGACAACGATTTCCGCCTTCGGACAGTACGCAACCAACCACAATGAAGCTGGCCACCCCTAGGATATAATGCTGAGTACTGCTGGCTTGATATATACATGCAATGTTATCATAACAAACTGAAGTGCCCAAGCTTTAGTTGCGATAGCGTTTCACGCCTCGGGTCAGTACACAACCAACCACAATAAATGAAGCTGACCAATAGCAATATAATGCTACGGTAGTAGACCATGTATGGGAGTAAATCAAATAGAATGTAAGTCATGGGATTCAATCAAATCAAATGTTACTAATGGGAGTCAATCAAATAAAATATAAATAATGGGAGTCAATCAAATTTAATGTTAGTAATGGGAGCCAATCAAATCAAATATTGTGATGTATTTTGCGGCATGGTAGCTATTGGATAGCTGTCCTTAAGCTGTTGTGTTGGTTGCTGTTTTCCTCATAGCTTTTTTGAGGCTGTTGCGTCGGCTGCTGCTGCCGTTGCTTGCATGCGCTTACACACTCGTACACATACACATGCACAAACATATGTATATGCACATACCCCTACCCCTACACTTACACATACACATGTGTCTCCAAATACACATGTGCCTCAAAATACCCCACCCCCACCCCCGGCCCCACCACATACACAAACACACACATATCACAGACCTACCTCTCTGTGCAGAATGGGGTGGTGGGGATGGATGTGGGTCTGGGTCCAGGGTCTGGGTCTGGGGCCTCCACACAAGTGTAGTTGTATGCAATGTACGTAGGAGGGGGCTCTGTCCACACTGCTCAGGTCCTCCACACATTCACAGCCCAAGCTCGAGGGATGGATGGTCGTCAAAGCAGAGGGGGGAGATGCCAAAGCTGTCCAGCCATGCAGTGTTCAACACACTCCCGCACACTGCCCAGCCCAAAGTAAGGTGGAGCATGTGTTGTAGCACCACATGTTGGCGCTACCAAATTTGTGGAACACACAACATCAGCAGCAGCAGAAGCAGGACGGGGCGCGTACTCCAACAGGTAGTTCAGACCTATGCAAGTGGGGGCGGGTGAGGGTGGAGGTGGTGGTGGGGTAGGAGGTGGCGGTGGTGGCGGCAGTTGGGGTGGGCAGATAGCTCAGACCTGTGCAGATGGGGCTGGAGGCTTAGGTGGTGGTGGTGGTAGTGGTGACCATGACCATGATGCTGCTGCTGATGCTGATGGTCACATCTAATTGTGGAACACACAGCGTTGGCAGCGTACTCCAACAGATAGCTCAGACCTGTGCAGGGTGCGTGAGGGGTGGTGGTCGGTGGGGGTGTGTGGGGGGGGATCAGGTGGAAGAGTTATCAATGCATCTTCCAATGAAATGTGGTCAACTGTGCACTTCTATATCTTTAACGACGACGACGACGACGACGACGACGACGACGATGATGATGATGATGATGATGATGATGATGGTGGTGGTGGTTATTGGTGAAATATGCACATGCATATGCACATACATGCAGTGGACGGCCCGTCAAAGTCCATAAGATCCAACGATCGCTTAAAAACCCTATGCTAGGCAACAAACCGAAACTAAGGCAGGATGTAGCGTATGCTCGTAGATGGCAGAAGGCATAGGGTGAGGAGAGGAAGAAGGGAAGAAGGAAACAAGGGAATTACAAAGAACGCATACTGGTAACCAACTTACCCCAGGAGGATGGGGCTAATGGCGGCAGGCATGCCTGGGCGGCCGCCCCGGGGGAGTTGAAAAGATCCATATCGCCACTTCGATATGGACCTTGTCAACTCCCTCGGGGCGGCCGCCCAGGCATGGTTTAACTACACCACCCTTCCAGCAGACGCAAGAAGCACAAGGGCATTATTGCTGAGCCATGAACCATTCCCTTGCATACACATCGTCTGTCATATGGGCCGCTGCTGGCAGTACGGTGGAGCTCTCATCATCACCACTCTTGCCATTGCGCGATCTGCGCTTGGATGGCGCGCGGCTTGTGTAGACATCCGTTGTCCCCCATGGGTGTATGCAGTGCATTAGAAGCCTGCAAGTAGTGCACACAATGAAGGAAAGGGTGAGAGGTCATATATAACACCATGAGTATGAATGAGTATAGAGTATGATGGAGTGGGAAGGCCTCTCATTGATTATGAAGACGTGTGGAGCATGGGTATGAGATTTATCATCATCAGGTTTGCAAGGTAGCCAACTAGCCGGAACGTTGAACAGCTTATATATCCCTGCTCATGCGCATCCACACAACAGACGACCCTTCAAAGTCTGTAAGATCCAACAATCGCTAATAAACCCTATGCTAGGCAACAAACGGAGACTAAGGCAGGTTTTAGCGTATGTACGTAGATGGCAGAAGGCATCGGGTGAGGAGAGGAAAATGGAAGAAGGCAACAAGGGAATTATAAATAACACAGAACCAACTTACGCCAGGAGGACGGGGCAAATGGCGGCAGGCCGATTCGATATGGACCTATGCAACTCCCCCGGGGCGGCCGCCCAGGCATGGTTTAACTACACCACCCTTCAAGCAGACGCAAGAAGCACAAGGGTATTATTGCTGAGCCATGAACCATTCCGTTGCATACTCATCGTCTGTTATATGGGCCGCTGCTGGCAGTACAGTGGAGCTCTCATCATCAACACTCTTGCCTTTGCGCGATCTGCGCTTTGATAGTGGCTTGCATAGTTAGACTGGTGTGTTTGTATTCAGCACAGTTTGTCTTCAGCTCTTATCCAAACTCATGAGGGGGAGGATGCGGATGTGTATGCGGATGTAGGGGTATGTGGATAAATATGTATGTGTATGTGCATGTGTGTGTATAAGCGCATTTATGTATGCATTGGACTTCCTCACCTAGTAGCGGCAGCCCAGTTTGTCTTCAGCTCTTATCCCAAACTCATGAGGGAAAGGATGCCGATGTGTATGCGTATGTAGGGGTATGTGAAGACGTATGTATTTGTATGTGTATGTGTATGCATGTGGACTCCCTCACCTGGTAGGGGTAGGGCAGTTTGTTTTTAGCTCTTATCCCAAACTCATGAGGGGGAGGATGCAAAAATGTGGAGACACATGTATTTGGATGTGTATGTGGATTCCCTCACCTGGTAGCAATAGTGCAGTCTTCAACTCTTGTCCCAAAATCATAAGGGCCCCTGAGTCAGAATGCACGACATTATTTCCCTGCAGGTTATCTTACCTGAATTATTCGACACAAATGTGTCAAGGAATATCAAACACCCCACAGCTAACTACAAGACATATTTATGCCTGGAGGTTATCTTGCGTAAGAAAGACTCAAGGCTGAAAGATGTATTGCAGTCTGCTGTGGGGTGAATGATAGTCCCTTTAGTATATGTGGCGCATGGTTCAGGGTAGGTTGCAGGGAGAAAAAGAGTTTTGTACTCTGCTTTGCGGTGATGATATTCCTTGGCGCATTTGTGGCGCATGCTTCAGGTAAGATAACCTGCAGGCGGAAATATGTCTTGCATTCTGATTCAGGAGGTTTATATTCGTTGAAGCAGTTGTGGATCAAGGTTCAGATAAAATAACTTGCAGACATAGATATGTCTTGTATTCTGCGATGTAGTATGTTGTATTCCTTCAAGTATTTTTCGCGCATAGTTCATTCTAGCTAACCTACAGGAGGAAATATGTCTTGTGCTCTGTTGTGGGTTCAGTGTTTAATATTCCTTAAAGAATTTGTGGAGCATGGTTCAGATCAGCTAACCTACATATCTAACAGCTTTGGGGTGTTTGGCATTACTGGAAGTATTTGTGGAGTATGGTTCTGGGATACAATACTTCCATGGCAATGCATGGGCCAGCTAGGGCCGTTCTGGAGTTGAGGAATATTTGCATGATAAGGAGAGTGGAAGGCAGAACAAGGAGGTAATGAGGTTTATGACCACAGCTTTGATAGGGACATCCCTCTACTCTTCAATTAATTCCAAGCTTAGCTGTCAACAGCTAAGCTTGGAATTTATTGAATAGTGGAAGGATATCCGTATCAAAGCTGCGGTCATCACAAACTTAACGACTACCTTCACTTGATCTACCTGAGTCCACTCTTCCTATCATGGAAATATTGTCATCATTGACCAGAATGGCCCTAGCTGGCCCATGCCATGGAAATATTGTACCCCAGAACCATGCACCACAAATACTTCAAGGAATGACAAACACCCCAAATCAGATTGCAACACATATTTAGATATGCAGGTTAGCTGATCTGAATCATGCCCCACAAATACTTACAGAATGTCAAACACCCACAGGAGAGTGCAATACATATTTATATAATATATGTAGGTTATCTGACCTGAACCATGCTAAAATAATGCTTCAAAGAATGTCAAACACCCCAGAGCAGAGCACTAGACATATTTCTGCCTGCCGGTTAGCTGGCCTGAACCATGCGCAACAAAAAATGCCAAGGCATACCACCCGAACGGCAGAATACAACACATATTTATGTATGTAAGATTATCTGAACCATGCGCCACAACTACTTCAAGGAATATACCCCATCTAAATCAGAATGCAAGACATTTTCTGTCTGCAGGTATCTTACCTGAACCATGCGACACAATTGCTTCAAGGAATGCCAAACACCCCAGAGCCGAGTGCAACACATATTTATATATGTAGGTTAGCTGATCTGAATCATACTCCACAAATACCTCAAGGAATATGAAATACCCCAGAGCAGACCAAAAAGCATATTCAAATAGGTAGGTTAGCTGATCTGAATCATACTCGCTCCACAAATGCTTCATGGAATGCCAACACCCCACAGCAGAATGGAACACAAGACATATTTCAATACGTAGGTTAGCTGATCTGAACCATGCATACTCCAAAAATGCTTCAAGGGATGTCAAACGCCCCACAGCAGAGTAATCGACATGATTGCGCCTGAAGATTACCTAACCTGAATCATGCACCACAAAAGCTTCAAGGATCAGCAACCCCCCCAAAGCAGAATACAAGACATATTTCCGCCTGCAGGTTATCTTACCTGAATCATGCACCACAATTGCTTCATTCAAGGATCAACAAACCCCCCAAAGCAGAATGCAAGGCATATTTCTGCCTGCAGGTTATCTTGCCTGAATCATGCGCCACAAATGCTTCATTCAAGGATCAACAAACCACCCAAAGCAGAATGCAAAACATATTTCCGCATGAAGGTTATCTTACCAGATCCATGCGCCACACATGCTCCAAGGAGTATCAAACACCCCACATCAGAGTACAAGACATTTTTCCGCCTGAAGATCATCTAACCTGAATCATACACCTCAAATGCTTCAAGGGTAAAAAAACCAAAGCAGAATGCAAAACATATTTCCGCATGAAGATATCTTACATGAATCATGCACCACAAATAAATGCTTCATTCAAGGATCAACAAACCAACCAAAGCAGCATGCAAAGCATATTTCTGCATGAAGGTTATTTTACCCAAATCATGCACCACAAATGCTTCTGGGATCAATAAACCCCCCAAAGCAGAATGCAAGACATATTTCCGCCTGCAATTTATCTCACCTGAACCATGCGCCACACATGCTCCAAGGAGTAGCAAACACACCACAACAGATTACAAGACATTGCAGATTTCCGCCTCAAGATTATCTAACCTGAATCATGCACCACAAATGCATCAAGGATCAACAGACCCCCCCAAAGCAGAATGCAAGACATATTTCCGCCTGCAAGTTATCTCACCTGAACCATGCGCCACAAATGCTTCAAGGATCAACAAACCCCCCAAAGAAGAATGCAAGACATATTTCCGCCTGGAGATTATCTCACCTGAACCATTCACCACAAATGCTTCCGCCTGAAAGTTATCTTACCTGCATCGTGCGCCAAAAATGCTTAAATGAATATAGAACCCCTAAAAGCAGAATGCAAGACATATTCGTCCTCCAGGATAGCTTACCTGGACCATTGAGGGTGCTAATGCCAAACCCTCGGGATTGCCAGCAACAGGAATTGTAACTTGGGGAGGGTCAAATGCCTAGACAGAGACAAAACAAATAGTCAGTTATTCAGTTTTCAGCCGTTTTACCATGAGCAAGCTTTACCCATGATACATAATTATATTCTGGGTAGGGTCAACATCCTGGAAGGAGAAGAAGTAAACAGACAGTTTTCTGGGGGGTTTGTCTGAAAATAATACTGATTTAAACGTGATAAATCATTGCAGCTTTGGGAGAGTCTGGTCAGACAGAAGGCTACCCTGGGGTCCATGGCATAGAAGCGGCATTCAAAATTCACCACTCAGCAGGTCGTTGGCTCTCCCAAATCCCATGGGTGTAAGTTCCTAAGAAACAGTAGTCCAGTACCTCAACATCTCGAGTAGCCCAATCGACAAGCCCAATTAACGGTATAAATAAAACTCAGCAAATTTCTCATGGTTTCTGCCTCGGTGAAAAATTTGAACAGCTCAACTACTTCTCGCAGATAGATCTGTGAAATTGCCAAGGCTGTCAAGCTGAAGGCTACACAGATCACTTGTCAGTCTTGGCAATTTTACCGATATGTCTGCCTGAAGCAGTTGAACTGTTCAAATATTTCACCGAAGCAGAAACTATGAGATATTTGCTGAGTTTTAGACCGTTAGTTGGGCTTACCGAAAGGGCAACTCGAGATGTTGTCAGATCAATACATCTGAATTAAAATATCAAGTGATTCTTAGACTCAAGGATTTAGAGGTGGGTCCCTCTTCGCAAATAAAGCTGCAGTCCGAGGGATCTAGAATGAAAGGCGAGCGAAAAAACCCACTCCTACTGGCTAGGCATTGCCATTTCCAATGCTTGGAAAGCAGAAAGAAAGAAGACGCCTAGCGCTGAAAAAATTAAGCTACCAGAATTCCCGATAAATAATCGGTTAGCCAGATTAGAGAAAGCAACTAGCCTGGATTTTTGTAGCTCCCAAGCAGTCCCAAGCGCAAGCGTTTGGAAAGCCTTGGAAGGGGGTCCCACGCGGGGGTCCCACGTCCTAGAAGGTCTTAACTGGCCGCTGGCCCTGTCGTTAACTACTGGCTTTGGTCCGCAGCACCAGGCTCACAGGGCGTATGGCGCTGCACTCGCTTGCGACGCCCCTGGGACCCCCTACGTACTCTATGACTTAATCATGGTGGGGGTTAACCCACACCTGTAGGAGCGACTACTTTCGTGGGAGTGGCCAAGTGGGCACGGCTCCCTTTCTGAATCCTCCGAGCCTCTGGTATGTGGTTGGTGCAATGGGTCCCACGTCCTAGACTCCTGGGGTAAAAATTCCCCCCCTCAGGATTTGTTTGCTATATTTTTACTCAGAGCTCCAAATGGCATTTTGAGACCACCATTGAGTGTGTTGACAAGGGCAGTTCATTGGTACCACCAAGACCCAGGTAGTGTACTAGTGTGGGTGGGTGAGTATGGACGGGTGGGTAGTGTGTTTTATTTTTGTGAATGTTTGTGTGTGTGTGTGTGTGTCGGGGGGGGGAGTGTGTTGTTTTGTTGTGGGTTGGTGTTGTGCACCGTTTTGTTTGAAATAAATAATCCAAACGGGGTCTCGCACGGGGGGGACTTTCTTGAACTTGAAATTGGAAGGTGGTGAGCACTGAGCAGCCCTGAGTTGGCAGGAAAACCATGTAACAATGCAAGTTCAATTCTAACACGGCGCATCCAACATCCAAATGATCCCTCAGGGCCTGATTCAAAAAGCAGAATCCATCCATTATACTTCTACGTGGTCTGGTCAATCAAGACCAAACTCAAGCCCTCCGCTGGCCACTAGTAAAATGTCATGGGATACGTCGAGCTCCAACAAAACTTGACAACTCAGTAGTGCGAACTCAGGGCCCCCATTGGTGAAACGATTGTTTGGGGGTCAGTTCATACATTCAGTTGGGCAAGTCCGTTGGACAAGTCCCTTGAGCCTATCTGGCCTACCCCTGGTTAGTAATGACATGCATTTGAATGGGCAGAACAATAAACGGTGAGCAGATAAACACGAGCCGATCAAAAATGAGCGAATCCTTGAGTGCTCCTGTTGATAAGACCTAGTCGTCTGTTCCCCGTAGTGTACCGGATCACGCAGCAGACGACAGTCTTATCAATACTGCACCATGGGTCTCCAAGTCGAAAGTGAGGTAAGCAAGGCAAGGCAAGGCAACCAACCAACTGAGGTTACCAGGCTCCAGACTCATGTGGGTCTCACACAAGAATCATTAAACCACGCAAACATAAAAGTCACATGAAACGTCCTAGACGGTGAGAAGCCCCTAATGAGCAGAAGCGGTGATTATACAGCTGCTGTACATCAGGATCCACAGGTCACAAGCAGATCAGAGGGGGCGACATACTAGTCAGACGCATGATCCCTGCAACTCTACCTGGGCAACAACATGCACACATTCTTTTCACCACAGGGCAGAAAGTGAGACCCAAACACAAACCAGCGCCACTGAAGATTCAGAAAGAAAGGTGGAGAAGTCCCTACATAAGTAGGAAGTTCACACTGGAAATGCGGGGCAATCGTGACTTTCACCACTGAAGCTGTGTCTGCGACGCAGGACGCAGCATCCTGAACAACCCTGCTCGCCACTACCCAGGGCACCATGACACTACGCTCGCTCTGTTTGTTTTGTTTGAAAGGATTTTCACCCCAGGAGGTGGGACACCTTCCACAAGCCAGCTCCAGCAAGGGTTCTAAGGACTCCTGTGGTTGGCCCCAGTGTAAGCAAACGGGCTGGCCCCCTAAAACCTCACGCCTCGTAATAAGGCGTACTATTTATCTAAGGACTCCTCCAGAGTCGTGCGCGCTTGTCTTTGCTACACGTGGCCAGTACAGCAACAGGAGCAATGACACCTGGGACCTTGGCCAGCTTGGGGCACCAGGCCATGTGTGCGATTGTCCCATCATGGGCATCTATTGTTTCCAACAGCTCTCCGGTGGTTGAGCTGATCAGGTGCACCGTGCCCTCGTAGCTAGCGGCGATGATGCCGGTGGGACCGAAGGCCATTCGCTGGTAGCACTTGCCGTTGGGCAGGTGCATGGGAATCTGCAGGTGGCATCAGAGGGAATGTGGGTAGTGAATAGATAGATTGACTGATTGCTAGATAGATTGCTTGCTTTGATAACGGTAGTTGAGCTGATCAGGTGCTTTGTGCCCTCGACTAGCGGCAATGATGCCGGTGGGACCGAGTGCCATTCGCTGGTAGCACTTGCCATTGGGCAGTGAGACACATGAGGATCTGCCGGTGGGATGGGTGGATGGATGAATGGAGTAATTGATTGGCTACTGGCGGTTGAGCTGATCAGGAGCACAGCAGGCAGTGAGATGCATGGGGATCTGAAGGTGGGATTGGTGGATGGATGAATGGACTGTTTGATTGATTGATTGATTGATTGATCGATTCGCTGATGGTGGTTGAGCTGATCAAGAGCACCGTGCCCTTGCAGCTAGTGGCGATGATGCCGGTGGGACCGAAGGCCATTCGCTGGTAGCTCTTGCTGTTGGGCAGGTGCATGGGAATCTGCAGGTAATATGGGTGGATGGACTGTTTGATTGATTGGCTGATGGTGATTTTGCTCAGGTGCACCGTGCCCTTGCAGCTAGTGGCGCTGATGCCGGTGGGACCGAATGCCATTCGCTGGTAGCTCTTGCCGTTGGGCAGGTGCATGGGAATCTGACGGTGGCATCAGAGGGATTTGGGGTAGTGAATGGATGGATGGATGGGCGGATGGTCAGATGGACGGATGGTCAGATGGATTTGACTGACTGACTGACTCACTGACGGATTGATCAATCGATTTAAAATGGTGACCTGTCATCAATCGTACTGTATAACCACTCAATACAGCAGTTGCGAGGGCGACTCACCACCAACAAGGTCTTGGGGTCCTCAGAAAAGGAGTAGCGCACGTCGATGTTCCACACACGGAGCGTTCCATCCTTGGATGCAGTGATGGCCTTGCGGTTGTCAGGGGAGAAGGCGGTGCACATCACCTGGCTCTTGTGGCCCTTCAGATCCATGGCCTTGCCAGCGCCTGCATAAATAAATAAATAAATAAATAAATACATAAATGTTACAATGTTGTCAAGGAGAAGGCGGTGCACATCACCTGGCTCTTGTGGCCCTTCAATTCCATGGCCTTGCCAGCGCCTGCATAAATAAATACATGTTACAATGGTGTAAATAAATGCTTCATGACAAGGCGTGAGGTTGAGGGGTCAGCTTCTTGGCTTGCGCTACCCACATACATTGGGAAGTGGGGTAAACCTCACATCAAACCCGTTTAAATCATCACAATCAACTCAGCGCAACTCAAGGTATCAACATGAAAGTATAGTATTGCCCCGCCTCTCCCCCAAGATCACCCATCTGTAAAGCCACCGTTCCTAGAAAATCGCTTACCCCATATCTCAACCTACAAGGATAGAGGACCCAATGCATTATAGGTAACGTATAACTAGGTAATGGCAAAATGATATCATATGATGCACTCTGACTAGGCTAAAGTTACCATCTATACACAATATCGTATGATGCAGTTTGTATCATATCATATGGTATCATACTCGCCTTTGGCCAACATTGTATGATATACCAATACCTGCGTATAACGCATCAATGTGAATGTAGAATTGGCCCGATGAAGTACCGCCTCAGAGGATCACCCACCTGTGAAGCCACCGTCCCTAGCAAATCGCATCTCCCAAATCTTGACCTCCGAGGTAAAGCTGGCCACAGCGATGAAGCGGCCATCCAGTGAGACCGCCAGGTCGTGGTTAGCAAGAGAGTTGGGCTCAAGAACGGCAAGCTCCACACCCTGGAAGGATGAGTGTAGGGGTGGGTGTGCGGGTGAGGATGGGGTTGTGGGTGAGAATAGGGATGGGGGTGAGGGTGTGCGGGTGAGGATGGGGGTGAGGATGGGAAGAGGATGGTGAGGGTGTGGGTGAGGGAAATGCGGATGAAGATGAGAGTTGGGATGAGGTGAGGATGTTGAGGATGATGATGAGCATGATGATGATGACGACGAGGATGATGCTGATGATGATGAGGACTATGATGATGAGGGTGGAGATGATGAGGATGAGGATGAGGACAATGATGAGGATGAGGAGGACGATGATACAAATGAGGATGGGGACAAGGAGGATAAGGATTACGGGGACGAAGATAGGAATTATGAGGAGGATTATGAGGATGGGGATGAGGAGGATGAGAAGGATGAGGATGGGGACGAGGACGAGGGGTGGGGGGGGGGGATGAGGACGTTGATGAGGACGTTGATGAGGAGGATGATGATGATGAGAACGATGATGAGAATAAAGATGGGGATTAGGAGGATGAGGATGACGAGGATTAGGAGGATAATGAGTGAGGGCAGGTCAGGCGAGGGCTGAAAGTCTCACCTCTGCTGAGAACACACGCGCGTCCTTCTTGTTTGATAGAGCCACCATGAAGCCCATCTTGCCAATGCTTGCGCCAGCAGGGACACCACGCATCATAAGGGGAGGCTCAGACCTTCCATGGATCTGGCTTTTCTGAGGTTGCAGGTGGGGTGGGGTGGGGTGGGATAGGGTGTGGGTAGGTGGGCATCATAAAGGGAGGCTCAGATCTTCCATGGATCTGGCTTTGCTGGGGTTTTTGGTGGGGTGGGGTGGGTGGGATTATGTGGGGTGGGATGTGGGTAGGTGGGGTGGATTAGGTGGGCATCATAAGGGGAGGCTCAGATCTTCCATGGATCTGGCTTGCCTGAAGTTGCGCATGGGAGAGACAGGACACACAGATGTTACTTGGCTCACTCATAGGGAATGTGTATGTCACGCTGTATGAGGTTGCACATTGGGGAGACATGACACACAAATATAACTTGGCCCATCCATAGGGAAGGTACATGTCACATTTTCTGAGGTTGCACAATGGGCAGTCAGGAAACACAAAAAATAGTTGGTTTACTCATAGGGAATGTGTATGTCACGTTGTATGAGGTTGCACATGGGGGTGACAAGAAAAACAAATATAACTTGGCTCATTCCTAGGGAAGGTGTTTGTGACGTGTGAAGATGACAGACAGACTTGGACAGGAAGTAAGGCACACTCGGGGAGATGGGTGTATGCGTGGTGTGTGGGCAGGGTGAAACTTGCAGCAAGGCTGGAAGGCGCACTCAGGGAGGTGGATGTATGCGTGGTGTGTGGGCAGGGTGGACATTGCAGCAAGGCTGGAATAGGCAAGAAGGGCACTCATGGAGGTGGATGTATGCGTGGTGTGTGGGCAGGGTGGACATTGCAGCAAGGCTAGAAAAGGCAAGAAGGGCACTCGTGGAGGTAGATGCATGCGTGGTGTGTGGGCAGGGTGGAAGTTGCAGCAAGGCTTGGAATAGGCAAGAAGGTGCCTTTGGGGAGGTGGATGCATGCGTGGTGTGCGTGCAGGACGATCGGAAAGTAACAGGAAGGCTGTTCTAGGCAAGAAGGCAACTTCAGGGAGGTGGTTGTGTACATAGTGCGTGTGTATTGCGAAAGTGCCTGGAGCGATTTGGTAGACAAGAAACCACAACCAGAAAGATGGTTGTTTGCATGGCATGTTGTCAGTGGGTAGGTGACACTAAGGATGCAATAGGCTAGAAACCAAACTCAGAACGATGGTTGTATGCATGGCATGTTGGCAGTGGGTAGGTGACACTAAGGATGCAATAGGCTAGAAGCCACACTCAGGGAGATGGATGTAGGGACCGGCAGATCATATGATGTTGACCAAAGGGGAGTATGATATCATTTGATATCATACAAACTGCATCATATGATGTTGTATCTACAAATGGTAATGTTAGCCTAGTCAGACTGCCGGCATCATATGATATCATATTGCAGTTCCCCATGTATTTGTCCTGTGTGGGCGCTAGGGAGTGTGTGTGTGTGGGGGGGGGGGGGGGGGGGGGGGGGGGGGTATGTGTGATGTGTTGGCATTGTTAAGATGACAGGAATACTTGGATACGTTTGCATTTCCGTACCTGCCAGGCCTGCTCATACCCTCCATTCGTGCCTGTTGGGGTGTATCCAGCAGCTATGGCGTCAGGGATACCTGCCAGAGGGTAAGGGGTATGGGGGAGGAGCGGCTGAGTCACTGACATGTCGATTACAGGAACACAAGGCATTGGAATGGAGTGATGTGAGGTGGGGTGTGTCGTGTGCTGGTGTGTAGTGTTGTGGTTGTGGTGGAGGTGGTGGTGGTGGGCTGCAGCAGTAGATTGTAGATAATAGGGCATTAACACTTGCACGAGTGATGGCAGTACAACAGCAGTAGTTAGTACTTGCATGAGTGATGGCAGTACAACAACAGTAGTTAGTACTTGCATGAGTGATGGCAGTACGACAACAGTAGTTAGTACTTGCATGAGTAATGGCAGTACGACAACAGTAGTTAGTACTTGCATGAGTGATGGCAGTACGACAACAGTAGTTAGTACTTGCATGAGTGATGGCAGTACGACAACAGTAGTTAGTACTTGCATGAGTGATGGCAGTGAAACAACAGTAGTTAGTACCGATCACTGTCTAACCCTTGCAGTAGTGATCTGCTTTGCACACAAGAACATGCAAGATAGGGTGCTTATGTACCGTACTGTCACGGAAATTTGATGCCTTTAAAATTTGACGTTTTCTCCGGGGACGAAGCTAAGAGGTCAGAACAGGGTACCGCAGGATCAAACCCGGGTCCATCTGTGCCGCAGGGTGGGCGAAACCGTTTCGCCGATTTGTCAATTCAGCGTTCGAGGGGTGCTCAATTCACATTCGCAAAGCACGCGCATACAGGGAGCTTGTTGGCCATACAAGTCATTCAAGGCAGCAGTAAGTAATCAGTGAACTTAACCCTCTCCAGCACCATGACTGTGCTGTCATTCGCAAAGCATGCCGTACAGGGAGCTTTTTGGTCATATACTGCGGGGGTCACGGTACGTCATGTCACTGCCAGGGGTACATCTATCTCTATATTAGGGTCCTCCATTCCTTACGCAGTCAACAAGGCAGCAGTACATCAGTGAACTTACCCTTCTCCAGCACCAAGAATGTGCTGTCGTTTGCGAAGGACGCGCATACAGAGAGCGTGTTGGTCATTCAAGTCATACAAGGCAGCAGTACATCAGTGGACTCAACCCTCTCCAGCACCATGACTGAGCTGCCATTCGCAAAGCACGCGCATACAGAGAGCGTGTTGGTCATTCAAGTCATACAAGGCAACAGTACATCAGTGGACTCAACCCTCTCCAGCACCACGACTGAGCTGCCATTCGCAAAGCACGCGCATACAGAGAGCGTGTTGGTCATTCAAGTCATACAAGGCAGCAGTACATCAGTGGACTCAACCATCTCCAGCACCACGACTGAGCTGCCATTCGCAAAGCTCGCGCATACAGAGAGCGTGTTGGTCATTCAAGTCATACAAGGCAGCAGTACATCAGTGGACTCAACCCTCTCCAGCACCACGACTGAGCTGCCATTGCAAAGCACGCGCATACAGAGAGCGTGTTGGTCATTCAAGTCATACAAGGCAGCAGTAAATCATTGAACTCGCCCTTCTCCAGCACCATGACTGAGCTGGCATTCCCAAAGCACGCGCATACAGAGACCGTGTTGGTCATTCAAGACATACAGGGCAGCAGTTAATCAGTGAACTCAACCCTCCCCACCACCATCACTACGCTGCAATTCCCAAAGCAAGCGCTGACAGGGAGCTTGTTGGTCTTTTATCATTTATTATGGGGGGCACAGTTCGTCACTGCCAGGGGTAGTGGGGTACATCTAGTGGGGTAAATCTAGTGGGGTACATCCAGCTCTAGATTAGGGTCCAGAGGTACATTTAGTGGGGTACATCCAGCTCTAGATCAGGGTCCTCCATTCCTTCCGCAGTCAAACAAGGCAAGAGTAAATCAGTGAACTTACCCTTCTCCAGCACCATGACCGTGCTGTCGTTTGCGAAGCACGCGCCGACAGGGAGCTTGTTGGTTTTGACACGCTTATTCTTGGGGTCGCGGTTTGTCATGTCACTGCCCAGCTGGAAGACACGAACCTGGTTGAAGGATAGCAGGATAGTGGTGTGGTGGGTGGTGGTGGGCAGGGTAGTGGTGTGGTGGGGGGTAGCAGTAGTAGATTGTAGATAACAGTGGGGCTTGTTGGTCTTGATTCACTTATTCTTGGGGTCACGGTTTGTCATGTCACTGCCCAGCTGGACGATGTGGGCCTGGTAGGAGGACAACAGGCTAGTGGTGTGGTGTGTGTGGTGGGGGGATGCAGCAGTAAATTGTAGATCACAGTTGAGCTTGTTGGTCTTGTCGCGCTTATTCTTGGGGTCACGGTTTGTCATGTCGCTGCCCAGCTGGACGATGTGGGCCTGGTAGATGGATAACAGGGTAGTGGTGTGGTGTTGTGGGGGGCAGCAGAAGTGGATTGTAGATAACAGTGGAGCTTGTTGGTCTTCAGTCGCTTATTATTGGGGTCGGGGCTCGTCATGTCACTGCCCAGGTAGAAGATGCGAGCCTGGTAGAAGGATAGCAGGTTAGGACATGCATGACTTGGGGCCTGAGCTGGGCAGGCTAAGATGCGGATGGCAGGCGGGCAGGCAAGCAGACAGGCAGTGGCTATCCTCTAACCTATAAACAAGTAGCGAGATGTAGCATCCTCCAATGTCTCAACATGTAACGAGATATATCTGACATCTGACGAGCTAAATCACCCAAGCAAGCTAATGGGGGTTGCACAACACATTGGTGGGGTCTTCAGCACCCTTTCCTGCACCCCTTCGGCACCCTTCCCGCCTAGAATGCACCCTTAGAACAGCTTAAAGGCAAAATAAGGCGAAGTCGGCATATCATATGATGCTGTCCAAAGGGGAGTATGATATCATACGATATTGTATATAAATGGTAACGTTGGCCTAGTCAGACTGCCGGCATCATATCATTTGATGACACAATATAATATTATATCATATTGCCATTTCTTACTTAAAAGCCAAATAAGAGGTGCTGTAGACCCCCCCCACATTTTTAGTGTAATGGGGGTATGTACTGAGGCTCACCGTAAGATCCTCACATGAAGTCACAATGGAGCCGCCATCAGCACTCCATGACACGGAGGTCACAACATCCAGGTGCCCTGAACACAGGATGCGAGCAGGAATGGAACAGCATGTGTAAGCGGGAATGGAACAGCATATGTGAGCAGAGCATCAGGAATATGATGTGAGCAGGAACAGGGAGTGAGCATCAGGAACAGGATGTGAGCAAAGCATCAAGAATAGGATGTGAGCAGGAATGGAACAGGGATGTGAGCGAAGCACAAGGAATAGAAGGGAAGATGCGATGGCTGGGCTTGGACTTCGGATTTTGGGAGCCACGGGTGTAGGGATGAGAGGAGGACGACGCAAACATAAAATGTGCCAAATGGGGTATAGAAAGTTGGACCTCGGGAGGGGGGGTCGATTTCATTTTCCTTGAGAGAAATAATTTGGGATGAGAGATGTGATTTCATGAGAGAAATGGCGTCACGTAACAGGAAAGTGGTGTCAATAGGAAAGTTGACAGCAAGAAGGTTTGAGCTGTCCAAGGTTTGAGTTGCGATAGAGATAATTTGATTTATGGAAGAGATCATTTGAGCTGCGGAAGAGATAATTTGATCTACGGAAGGGATATTTTGAGTTGCGGAAGAGATAGGTCGCCCAAGATTCAAGTGGTCCAAGATTCGGTCGAAAAAGATCTGTGGCCAAGGCAACGCGTGTCTCAAGATTTGCAGTTTCCGGAAGACAGGGTGGCAATCGTACCCCAAGATTTGAAGTTTCGGGGCGACAGGGGCAATTGCAGGTGGCTGGACAGATGGCACCGAACTGGGGTGCAGCGGATGGAAGCCAGGGTTTATAACTAGTTAGGGCCAGGGTGACGAACAAACAAACAAATGGGCAAATTGGTAACTACCAAAAAGTATATGTGTAGCTTCTGACACCTGTTTAGTCTGTCCCCTATTATCCATCCCGTTTCGACGAATGGCTCAACGGCAGAGCTCATTGATACAAGAAGGTGCCGGGTTTGAATCTTTCCGGTGCGCTTTAGTGTTTGCTGTCGCTGTCAACTGCCATAGTAGCACTGTCCAGGTAAAGTAGCGGCCCATACCCTACCGGGAAAAGACAGGGCCCCACCAGGCGTTTTCATTACTATGTCCCCTATTGTTTTCTCACCCTTGAGTGTGTTGAGAAACAGATGATGATGGGAAGCCGCATCCTCCTTGGGGGCACTGAACAGGAGGGGGATGGTAAATGTTAATAAATATGAATACAAGTGAATAAATGTTACGAATAAATGTGAATACATGTGAATAAATGTGAATCAATGTGAATACATGTTATCAAATGTGAATAAATGTGAATAAATGGGAATTAATGTGAATACATGTGAATAAATGTGAATACATGTCAAGATGGGTAGCTGCATGCTCCTTGGGGGCACTGAAAAGGAGGAGGATGGTACATGTTAATAAATGTGGATACATGTGAATACATGTGATGATGTGAAGCCGCATACTCCTTGGGGGCACTGAACAGGAGAAGAAAGATAAATGTGAGGGAGGGGGGTCTTGGGAGTTGAATCCGACTTGAGCCGACTTACTCATTGCAATACTCCTCCTATTCTGTTACATTTCAGACAGAAGACTCCCAAAACACATAAATGACTCACTCTCTAAGCAAGCACTGGGGGCAATGAACAGGTGTAGGATTGCAATGATTAAGTCGGCTCAGTTGGATTCAACTCCCAAGACTACATAGACAGCCGGAATAGTGAGGGATGGTAGATGGTAAAATGGTAGATGCAAGGTGGTAATATTTGTGAAGGTGTAAGATGGTTAAAATGTGGAACTGGAAGGATGGACCCCCCCCCCCAACCCCCCCCCCCCCCCCCCACCCCTCCCCCCCCCCCAGACCCACCTGACGCCCACACACCCCTACACATACGCTGCAGAATTCACCGAAACGCCAAGGATGCACCACACACCTCCCGCCACCAGATGGCTGCCATCCGCACATTGATTCAGAGTGCATACCCCTCCACACATACCCTTCCACTCACACAAGCACCCGAACCCAAGCAAACAAACACACACCCAAACACACAGTGACACATTCCTTACACACTTACACATACGCGTGTGCTCTGCATGCCCTCCCCTTGAAAAACAGTGACCCATCGACCCATCTGTCCATTATTGAAACAGTACCATTAAACAGATGATTTGACTTTGGGATTTCAAAACACTGCGTGATTTTGTGCGTACCTCTTATTTGAGAATTTGGACCGAGGACAGAGAGTCGGGAGAACGGAGAATTTCTGAGAATCCTCGGAAAGTCTGCCTGAAAAAGTGAAGGTGCGTCGACGAATGACGAGACCCAAATCCAAATCATCCGCAGAACGGCCATTACAAACAGAAGTATCACCCTTTCTTCTTCTCTGCCTTCAGCTGGTCCTTGATCAGTGGCTTCAGGTCAGGTCCACGATTATAATTACTACAATGACTATGACTGACTATAATGAACAAGAAAGAAATTATATTATGACTGACTGACTCAAATTAACGGAAGTCTCACCCTTTCTTCTTGTATGCCTTCTGCTAGTCCTTGACCCCCCCCCCCTCCCCCCCCCCCTCACACACACACATACTGAATCCATACATCCCCCCATCCCCACCCACCCACTCCTTCAACCCAACCCAACCAAAGTCTCACCCTTTCTTCTTGTCTGCCTTCTGCTGGTCCTTGATCAGTGACTTCAGGTCAGGTCCACGATTCACAGCATCATAGATCCTACACAGGCCAGTCAGGTTGTAGGGCACATTTGGAGTCTAGTGGGCACCAGGACAAATGTTATCATCATCATCATCACCACCATCATCATCACAAAAATGTAATCATCATCATCACCACCGCAGGCCAGTCGGGTTTTGGGGTGCATCTGGAGTCCAGGAGGGCACCAGGAAACATGTCAATATCATCATCAATCACCACAGGCCAGTTAGCTTGTAGAAAGAAAGGCTGGGCAACGCGTGGTAATTATATGTAAGCATTCGCATTGGAAGAACAAAACTCGGTGAGCAGTGCACCGTGAAGCTAACAAAGATGAGTGGTTCCTGAAGTGCTCCTGTGGATTAGACCTGGCCTAAGTCATCACACGCATTGAAATTCCATGCATACCCCTTGACTGCGTTAAACTGCCAGGACATTTGGAGGCCAGAAGGGCATGAGGAAAATAAAATCATCATCATAGCATATCTGCTTCTCTGATTCTTTGCTTCATTACTGAGTTCCTTGCCTTTTACCTTAACTTCTTAGCTATAGAATGGTTGCAGGACGCCCTCCAGATGAGCAACGTCGTATTGGGTCAACAATGGCCTGTTTATTACCATGCAATTTACTAGGATGATAATATAATACATTCAGGTAAACATATACTCCATGTATAAGATGAACATATAAAACAAAATTGTATATTGCCGCCCCAAAAATATGTATTGAATTTTGAGCTAACCAACGTTGTGATTTGAGGCCAGGGCAAAAGACAGAAAAGTGTGAGCAGTGAGGATGACTCACTGCTTCTGGGGTGCCTCAACAGGGGCAGCCTTGGGCGCCTTTTTGGAGGTCTTCTTCTCTGCAGCCCTGGGGTGGGGGTGAGGGTAGGGGTTAGGTTGAGGGGCTGGGACGGTGTGAGGGGGTGATGGTCAGGGTGAGGTAAGGCAGAGATAAAACCATAAGTGAAATGACATTAAGGGGGACAAGCAGGCCTGGATGGACATAAAATCCCAGATCAGGTTGTGTGGTTGAGGAACAGCAGCAAAAGTGGAAACGCTGCCCTTGCCGGCGTGAAAATACCATGCGATCAATAGCTCACTAGTGCATTAGATAGGCGAGGAAGAACCAGCGGTGCATGCATGCGCATAGATAGTCAGACGGGCACTCGCAAGCTTAGCCAATCCGCAGGTATTTGCTATGCGAGGATGCATGCAAGAGGCGCACCTGTCGGCCAAAGCGCTAGTAATAGAGCTTATGCATCGATAAATCACGTAGGCGAAGGTCAAAGTGACGATTGCCAAACTGGACCCTGCGATCGGAGAAACGAACGCGAAATAAAGACAGGAGCAAGAAACAGGCTGCAAGGGTGGAGGAAGTCGAAGCATTCGAAGTACTTTCCCGAGACATAGAGAATGATTTGGGAAGCTGAGGATAGATCTGAGACGTCGGCAGTTTCTACGGGGTCGGACATGTTTAGAGTACGATGCAGTATTTGGATGTGAAGTGGCAGTGTATGCGAGTATCGTGGCAGATCGCTTTCAGATCAGACAGGACTTGCAGATGGATGGATGGATGGTCAAAACCAGGGTCAAAACATGAAGGCCGATTGGCGTCGCTTCCGCTGGAAGTTGGCGGGGGCGGGGGCGGGGGCGGGGGGGCGTATGCGTATGCCAATGCCGCTGCCAGGGATGCTAGGCTGGCATGGAGCGATGCTCATGCTGCTCCGCTACATGGATACATGTTGAAGACTGCGAACGACCGCCTTGCACTGCCCTTCAAATTACGCCTCCTGGCGTCGCCTTTCTTCCTCCCACCATCCATTGCCGGCTTGCGCAACATATCTTCTAGCGACAGCCTCCTTCAGGGCACTCCTCTCCTGCGCTTCCAGTATGCGATGATGCGCACTTGATTGCTCCTCGGAAGTTTAGAACGCTTTTTAGAACTGCTGCCCATCCTCGGACTGTGTGAGGGCCGGTGATGATTACGTATTGCCCGACATGCGGCAATATGCTCTTAGGTAAGGTGGCTCCTGAACCTGAACTTGGTTACATGGGTCCAGCCTTAATCTCCTGAACCTCCTAAACCCCTTAGCACCCTGAAAATCATGAACTTGAACTTGGTTACATGGTTCCTGCCTATAATGCTGCTCGCTGTCTTTGGCAGCAACATCACATGTAAAGCCTTCTCATCCAGAAGTCCTGTGTGAGGGAGCCCCTGAACTTGAACCTGGACTTGGTGCAGGCAGTGTGTGCTACATGAGTGATACTTCCCCCAATCTGTTTCCCCCAACACGGGTCTTACACTTGATTACATGGCTCCAGCCTTGAAGGCTGCTCGCTGCCTTCGGCAGTAACCTCAACATGCAAAACTGTATTATGAAAATATACTGGGCGAGGAAGCTCCTGGACTAGCTCCCAAGTTGCTACATGCATCGCAAGACCTGCCCCCACCCACCACCCCCACCCTATTTGATTGCATTGTGTAATCCAGAGTTTGGTGTAGTAGCGTTTATACTACCTATGTTTACTCTTCCCGCAGACGATGAGCAGTCTGGAGGCTGGAAAACCATGTAACTAAACTAAACTAAACTGCCCCCTGCTTGATGAATGGCATCAATATGGGTGGCAGATCTACTTATGTGTGTGTGTGTGTGTTTGGGGGGGGGGGGGGGGGGGGGGGGGGGGGGGGGGTCTTTACAACTGTACCCCTCTGTTTCTGTTTTCAGCTACGTTGCAGTTTGTCAGGTGTTCACAACCATCAACCCAGCCCTAATAATATATATATTTATCTTGTTTGGTCAAAGTTGGGCAAATCCCGTTAGCCGAAGTTGGCTACCCCTGAACTGTAACATACTAACTGAACTGTAACATAATAAATGTAACATAAATACTAACAGAAGCATCCTATCACCCCTGTTGTGCTGATGTACAGTGGAGCTGACAGAGTACAGCAAAGAGCTGAGATACTTCTGCCAGGCGTGTCCCTACATTTACAAGATAGACAAAAAGGTGTGGAGCATACACTGTAGTTGACAGAAGGAGTATACATTTTAAGTTTCTTATACAAATAAAAAAGAAGTAGTAACGATGTTCAGGGGGTGACGCATTCAACCGCATGCTCCACCACATACATATGCAAGGTAGACAAGGTGTGAAGCATGTGTCATAGTCGGCAGAAGGTGTATAAAAAGTTAAAGCTATTATGTAATGTGTGTCTTTACAGTGTAGCCGGTTAAGGCGTAGCCAAACAGGCTAATAAGACTTGCCCAACCTAAGTATTGGAAGGGGCTGTGTACTAAACAAGCACTGGTGAAGTGAAGCCCAATAAATCGACAGAAAGTATATAAATTTTTGATTTATTATATAAATGAAGAAGAAGTCAGAACCCTCCCCCTGAGGATTGACAGGCCTTCCAGTGTTATGTATTCCAGATTTCTGTTGGCCAGGATGAGTAGCTACTTGGGCTACTAAAGCTTGATTTTAGGATTGTTGTAGGCATCGCATGGCAGAGCCCAGGGGTTTCATGCGTTGCCATGCAACGACAGAATGGCGACGCAATGGCGACGCCATTCGACGCGTTTTAGAAAAAACAAAACTGAGGCCTTCCCTGTAGGTGGTTGGCCCCAGGGCAAGCGAACGAGCTGCCCCCTGAACCCCACTCTTCGTCATAACGCGTAAAATGTATTTATTTATTTATTTAAAGAGGTGGTGACGTTGTGCACGTGTGGATTCTAGCATTTGACTGTTTGCGCCACTGTATCCATTTATCGGTCGTAAGTTTCTTTTTGGCTACAAGCAGCAGCTTCCAGGCAGCTCCCTGAGCCAGCCACCGGGTGAAGTCCCAAGATTTCAGTAGTACTGGAGAGCTGATCTAGTCTGCTTCCAGATGCACCATGTTGCTCTAGGTTTAGCTGGGTAGCAAGCCAGAGGATCTGTCTAGAAGCTGATTTTTAGTTGGTTGGTTTGATTTTTCTATGGCTCATGTGTTGTTTTGTTGATTGGTTGATTGATTGATTTGTCGATTGATTGATCTGCTGGTCTGTTGATCTGTTGATGTCATTTACCTGAGGTGGGCAACAGCGTGAGTCCCTTCAAGCGTAGGGCAACCATTAGACTGAACCATGTGACACTAAACTGTTAGAGCAGTCCATGTAAATCCAATCAACCATAGCTTCATATGATCCCCTTTGTGGTTGGCCCCAGCGCGAGCGAACGGGCTGGCCCTCTCAACCCCACGCCTCATCATAAGGCTAAGCATGTATTGATTTCCTCATTTATCCACAGGGCCATCGTGCCTGCTCTGCACAATAAGTATGTAGCCTCCACGGTGATCATGGTTGGTGAATGCAAAAAAGGTTGGCCCCCTCAATTCCACGCCTCAGCATAAGGCTAAACATGAATTTAGTTAGTTATCGTATGATCCCGCGTGGAACAGATCACCAAAAAAGGCATTTTTGTATTTTTGTATTTATGTATTTATTTATCCTTTGATCCCGTGTGGAGCAGATCACAAAAAAGACATTTATTATGTATTTGTTTATTTACGTATTTATCCTTTTAACCTGTGTGGAACAGATCACCAAAACTGCATTTATTTGTTTATGTATTAATTCATTTATCCTTTGATCACGTGTGGAACAGATCACCAAGAAGGCAACGCTGCAGAAGAAGCACGTTGACGATGTCTTGGGAGGCGACGACGCTTGGAGAAACGTGGAGAAGACAGATGGTGAGGCATTGCATTGCTTTATTTGTATGTGTTATTTATGTATTTATTTGTGCACAATTTCTAGCCGCATCGGATTACGTAATCGCTTGTACCCTGTGATTTTGAGGATGGTTGGATGACCCCTCCGGATGTTGTGGAGCGGGCTTGTCTTGGGTCAACTATGGCCTATTGATGACAATGTAATGATGATGATTGGATAGTACAATATGTAGCAGCATTGACTTGGAATGATAATGCCTGGTAGGGCGTGGTATCAAGGGAGCCCTGTCTTACAGCGGTAGGGAACAAGCTGCTACTTTACCTGGACAAAGCTACCATGGTGGTTGACAGTGACCGGAAAAACCAAAGCACATTCGTAGGGATTCGAATCCCGCACCTACATAATTTCAACGAGCTCTACCATTGAGCCATTCGCCGAAACGGGGAATTGATATGTACAATATGTACAGCTATTGGCGTGTAGACAAGTAGCGGCATTGGCATGTGCAGTATATGAATGTGTGATCAGCATTCCTAGACCTGAAAAAAAGCATTTGTAGTATGGTGCATTTTTATGTCTGATTTGATTGGTGGACTTCATCCTCATGCCACAAACCCACTAAAACAAATCCAATTGAATTTCATGATGGCAACTGCATTGATGAACTTCAAGGATGCATGATATATCAGTGCTCGCCCCCCCAACCCCAACCCCCACCTACCCACCCCTCCCTCCCAAACACACACTACCAACAACAACAACAGCAACAACAAAACACTGCCACACCAACACATCTACACACCACACCAACACATGACCAACACCACCACACCAACACACCATCAACACCACCACATACACACATACACACATACACACCACACCACCAACACACCACCCACCCGTTGCTGCTCCAGCGAACTGCCCAAGGTGCAAGTACCATCAAGCATCTTTTATGACGGTACAAATCCGCTCTCCTGATGAGCCGGCCACCATTTTCTACAAGTGCTGTCAGTGCGAGCACAA
Source organism: Chlamydomonas sp. ICE-L (assembly GCA_013435795.1). Lineage (NCBI taxonomy): Eukaryota > Viridiplantae > Chlorophyta > Chlorophyceae > Chlamydomonadales > Chlamydomonadaceae > Chlamydomonas > Chlamydomonas sp. ICE-L. Next base: position 5,854,801 of record JACBWV010000234.1, read on the forward strand.
ATGGAGAGAGGAGTGATAAATACATGTTATGCCTTTTGACGAGGTGTGAGGTTGGGGGGGCTGCTCTGCTGATGAGTCGGCCACCAATTCTACAAGTGCTGTCAGTGCTAGCACAAATGGAGAGAGGGGTGATAAACACATGTTGAAATGTGATGCCTTCTGACGAGGCGTGAGCTGTTAGTGTGAACATAGATGCAGGAATGGGTGATAAACATGTTTTTACGCCTTATGACGATGTGTAAGGTTGATGGTTGAGCCTTCCACCATGTGTACAAGCGCTGTCAGTGCAAACATAGATGGAGGGAGGGGTGATCAACAAATGTTATGCCTTATGACGAGGCGTGAGGTCGGGGGGGCTGCTCTGCTGATGAGCCGGCCATCATTTCTACAAGTGCTGCCAATGCGAACACAGATGAAGGGAGGGCTGATAAACAAATGTTGAGGGATGTCAATATCGTACTTGTCCCCAAATTTATTGGGTGATATATCATACGATCTTGTACGATAATCATATATTGTACTTGACAACCCCCCAAGTGTTGCGCCTTCTGACAAGGCGCGGGAGGTTGAGGAGGCCAGCCCGTTCGCTTGTGCTGGGGCCAACCACCAGGGAGGGGTGTCTCTTTTACAGAGTTCCACACAACAAACTGGAAGCCTAGAAGAAAATGGAACTACTGCACATAGATTTCCCTTTCGGCTATTACCAGGAGCTTATAGGCAGCTCCCCTGGCTGGCTATTCAGCCAAACCTAAGGCAACCTAGTGCACCTTGAGGCTGACACAATCAGCTGTCCGGAAGTGCTGAAATATTTGGTTTCAGCACAATGGCTGGCTTGGGGAGCTGCTAAGAATAGCCCAAAAGAGCAACCTGCATACTAAGCATCTGGGTTGTTCAGGACGCTGCGTCCTACGTCGCTGACGCTACGTCAAAGAGCCCGTTGCGTCGCAGGACACAACGTGGGCAGGGTCTGTTGACCCGAAGGAAGAGTCTGTTGCGTCGCAGGCTATAAAATCGCAACGCGCGCGGAAATCAGGGAGCATACTAAGCAGATGGACAGTTTAAAGGCTTGTCTTGGTCTCAAGTCTGAAAGTGTATCGCCAGATCATTTTGATGAACTTCTCCGACCGAGCGTACAGGGCAACAGCTCGTTTCATTTCGCAGTTTTTTTGCAGCGCAGTGTAAAAACACAGGGTTCTTATTGTTACATGGTTTTTCAGCCAGCTCTGGGCTGCTCACCTTCTTCCAATTTACATCGCCATGCAGTGTAAAAACACTGAGCTGTAAACATACACTTTTAAACGCCATGGGCTAGCTGGGACCTGTACTTCGGAACCGTACTTTTCACTCCTGCACTTCAGTAATACACTAATACAAGTACCCCCCCCCCCCCCCCCCCCCCCCCCCCCCCCCTTCAGTGGGAGAGACTCCTAAGATCACATCGACAGCATCCTTTATTTCAGTTATCATTTTTATCCTCTGAGTTTAAATCAATAGGGATGATTTGTAAATGCATAGCAAGACTACGTCTTCGAGCTAACAACTAAAAGATCGAATCAGAAAGGAGTACCTCTCGTTCTGGTAGAAAATGCAGGTGCTGTGATATGATGGTTGGCGGTAGAAGAGGAGTCGAATCGTCGAAGATGAAATGAAAATAAATCATACCAGAACGAGAGGTAATCCTGTGTGATCCAACGTTCAATTTGTGAGCTCGAATACCATAAACAGTCTTGCTGTGCATTTATAGCATCCTTATTAAGTTCTTATATATTCTTGTCAGACCCGCAGACGTCCAAATATCGCTTATGGGAGGCCGTTGGGTGCAAATGCTTATGGGCAGCAGAAGAGTTTTGGACCCCCCCCCCCCCCCCCCAGGCCCCCCCCCCCCCGAAACCACCAGAGTCACAACCCAGCCATACGCCAACATTTTCAAGAGCGCGCCGATTTGAAATTCGTCGAGAGCTGCCTGTCGACAATTCGTCACAAGCAAGGGTCTCAAGATCCTCTACCTCTCCTTTCCCTCGTCTCTTCGATCCACCCGATTTGAATCCCTTCGTGCTTATCCCGACCCGCCAGCTCTCCGGTAAAATCCTCTGCCATGTCCGGAGCTGCGACCGAGCTGGTGACCTTCAATGCAGAGAAGAAAATCTTTGAGGTCAATCCCGCTGCCGTAAAATCCCTTCAGAAGATTCATGGTCCTGTGGCTGTGGTCTCCGTATGCGGAAGGGCTCGACAGGGAAAGTGCGTCTTTTCCGTACCCGCTGAAACGCATATCAAGTCCAATTCCTGCCACTAGCGATTTGATCTACTCTGTACATCATCTCCCCATATGACATTGCATAGCCTACAATCAACTTTATGCCGATGGCCAGTCGTGTTTAATTGCTGTTGCGCGTTCGTAGGCGTTCGTAGCTAACCCAGCTTCCCCAGAGCTCCATATTCAGGAATAAAACTCACCGGAACTCGCAGGTCGACGCTGCTGAACCAGCTGCTTGGGAAGCTTTCATCAAGTAAGGGATCTAGAGGCTTCACGGTGGCGTCGACCCACCGACCTTGTACTAAAGGGCTGTGGATGTGGAGGTGGGTCCATGGTCCCTGGTGATGATATGTGCTCTGAAGGACAGCCTATTTTTCATTATTTTCCTGCTACTACATTGAGTTGTAATCAAAAGCTGCTACCCCCCCCACCCCCACCCCCCCCACACCCCACACCCCACACAACCCCACACACGCTTACACCCTCCCACTCACTTACACCCACCCACACACTTACACCCACCCACAACCTCACCCACACCCACCATACACACTCACACCCACCCACCCACACTTACACACCCACCCACCCACCCACCCACACTTACACACACAGCTTCACATGCACACATGCAGAGACAGGACAATGACTTCCGACCCGACCAAGCCATCCTCATGCTTCACCCCTTGCATGCATCATCATTACACCATAAGCCATGACCCCCCCCTCTGCTCCAATCAACCTCCAGTCAACCTCCAGACAACCCCACCACCACCCACCCACTCACTCACTTATCTTTGAACATGCGGACGAGCCCCTGCTAACACACTCCTCATTTATCTGATTACAGCTGCACCAAATACCATCCAAGATGTGCATGTTCCATAGGAGAGGTGCCCCTACGCGTAGGCCGCCAGAGCGAATGCACAGAGCTAACGACAATATTTATTTATTTATTTGTGATCTATTTATTTGTGGTTTCGTTTAAGCTATCTCAAACTTTCAAATCCGCCCCATGCAGTCAGCCGATTCCGAGGAAGACCCCCGAGGGCAAACCTTATCATCTGGTGAGAGTTTGTTTTTTGTTTGTATTGTTAACTATTTATTTATTTTGTATTGAAAGAATTGTAACCCCAGGAGGTGAGACCCCGTACACAAAACATTGCCCACTAGATTCAGAAAGAAAAGTGGAGAAGTTCGCACGAAGTAGGCACCCGTTCATATGGAATTAGTGCTGATAATAAGGCCTGCTTGCTGCAATCTTGCTTGCTTGCTTGCTGCAATAGTGCTATCTTTTTCTGAGGATTTGTTGGAAGACCCCTCCCGAATGTTGTGGAGCGGGCTTGTCTGGGGCCAGCAATGGCCTGTTGATGACAATGTAATGTAGTGTTAAGAAGGCGGGGGAAATTCACTGACCAGTACCAATGCCTGTGAATGTTTTAATGTGATAATTGCTTGTCATTACTTCCTAGCTTATTGCGTTCCTTGACAAATTGACTAAATGACCAAATGACCAAACGACCAAACGACCAAATGACATTTGTTTTACAAGTTGCAAGTTTCTTAAGTCATGTAAGACAGGACATCAGAAAGCTGATATACTTCCTAGCTTATTGCGTTCCTTGGCCAAATGAAACAAAAAGTTACAACTTACTCCAAGTTACAAGTTACAAGTCATGGAAGACAGAGCATCAGAAAGCCGATATACGTCCTACCTTATCAAACGAGAGATTATGCTGTACAACAATCAGCCACATCGTGTAGAGCTTTATCAGCTCTGCATGGAGTTTGCGTGATGGGAGAGAAAGCATGCCCTCTATTATTTTGGTGTTTGCATGCGTGCATGTATGTATTCACGTATGTATTCACGCATGTATGCGTGCATGTATGTATTCACATATGGATTCACGAATGTATGCATGCGTGCATGTATGTATTCACATATGTATGCATGCATGTCTGTATTCACATATGTATGCATGCATGTCTGTATTCACATATGTATGCATGCATGTATGGATTCACTTATGCATGCATACGTGCATGTATCTATTGACGTATGTATGCAAGCATGCATGTGTGTATTCACGTATGTATGTATGCATGCGTGCATGTATGTATTCACGTATGTATGCATGCATGTATGTATACACGTATGCATGCATGCATGCATGCATGTATTCACGTATGTATGCATGTGTGCATGTATGTATTCACATATGTATGCATGCATGTATGTATGTATTCCCGTATGTATGCATGCGTGCATGTATGTATTCACATACGTATGCATGCGTGCATGTATGTATTCGGATATGTAGCATGTATTCATGTATGTATTCACGTATGCATGCATGCCTGCATGTATGTATTCACATATGTATGCATGTGTGCATGTATGTATTCATATATGTATGCATGCATGCATGTGCTCACATATGTATGCATGCATGCATGTATGTATTCACGTATGTATGCATGCCTATATGTATGTATTCACGTGTGTGCATGCGTGCATGTTTGTATTCACGTATGTATGCATGCGTGCATGTATGTACTCATGTATGTATACCTAGATGCAGATGTCTGCAGACAACACTACCCGGCCTCATTGATACGAGCACCTTGGGCGCATGCCTTCTTTGTTCATTCTGCTTGTTGCACTGCCTTATCTTGCTTGCAACCTGCTACCTAAATGTATGCATGGATGCACAGATGCATGGAGGGAGGGAGGGAGCAAGCGGGTGAGGGAGGGGAGGATAGGTGGATGGATGGATGGATGTACATATTGGTTCAACATCCAGGAGATCAACATTTCCATAGCTGAGTCTGTGCTCATACGAGCTTCAGGTGTAGCTTGTATATATGTTACAGTCCAGGGGTAGCCAAATAGGCTACAGGGACTTGCCAAACCTCAATATCAGGTGTAGCTATGGGTCCCCCACTTATGAGGGTTGCCAAGTAGATTTGGGGCAGAGCAACACATCTTTCTGATTGATCTCAATAGAATAATAGATCACATTAAATCACACGCACTCAACTCACACGCAATCAAATCATATCCTATAAAATCACACACAATCAACCCACACGCAATCAAGTCATGTCACATCAAATCACACGCGGCCAAATCACATGCAATCAAATCAAATCACATCAAATGACACGCAGCATCTATCTTGCAGATTCTGGTGGACTGCGAGGGCATTGATGCCTTTGATCAGGTAAGTCCCTATCCAGGGCTTTCCTTCCCGGATTTCTCAGCAGCTTCTAGGCAGCTCCCCAAGCCAGCCACTGTGCTACACAAAAATATTGTAGCACTTTTTGACAGCCGATTGTATTAGCTTGAAGTTGCATTAGGTCGTGTTAGGGTTAGCTGAATAGAAAGCCAGGGGAGGTGCCTAAAAGCTTCTGCTCATAGGCGAAAATAAATTCAATGTCCCTATTCAAGTGTTCTCTAAAGAGTCTGCCCTATCACAGTGTTTCTTTTGGAGGCTACGCATAGCAGCTTCAACCCAGCTCCATAAGCCATCCAATAGGTTAAGCTCACAAGGTTGAACATCATTGGAATGCCAGTCATGTCAGCTTTCAGATGCACTAGCTAGCTTCAGGTTTGGCCCAAGGGCAGGGATAGGGAGCTGTCTAAAAGCTGCTACAAGAGCCCCCACAATAGATAGTGTCCTATCCGCTTAAATAGTTGGTCAACCTAGCATCATGAGCCTTGGTGTGGTCTGGTCTGGTCTGGTGTGGTTTGGTGTGGTGCGGTATGGTGTGGTGTGGTATGGTGTGGTGTGGTAGGGGATTGGTGTGGTTGGGAATGGTGTAGTGTGGCGTGGCGTGGTGAGGTAGGAAGTAAAGAAAGTCACGAATAGCAGACAATATACCCCTTGGGTAGACCATAGTGTTCATGGCTTTACGCTATCTATCTAAATAACTAACAGACACACAAATCCTGTCACAGCAGTGATGTGTTGTATATCATCATCACATCTTGCGCGTCTTGTTACCTGCCTATTACGTATCCATGCATTTGCGTTGATCCAGACATTTTCTTGATCAATATGTTTGTCTTGATGCTCATCCTATCACCATGATCCATGACATCACTCTAGTGTTGTTAGATATCATCATCACATCTCGCGCACCTCGTTAGCTTGCCTGATATGTATCCATGCATTTTTGTGGATCTAGACATTTTCTTGATCAACGTGTTTGTCTTGGTGATCATCCTATCACCATGATCCATGACAACACTCAAGTGTTAGGTATCATCATCACATCTTGCGCACCTTGTTAGCTTGCCTGGTGTGTATCCATGGATTTGTGTTGATCCAGACATTTTCTTGATCAACGTGTTGGTCTTGGTGATCATCCTATCACCATGATCCATGACAACACTCAAGTGTTAGGTATCATCATCACATCTTGCGAACCTCGTTAGCTTGCCTGGTGTGTATCCATGCATTTGTGTTGATCCAGACATTTTCTTGATCAATGTGTTAGTCTTGATGATCATCCTATCACCATGATCCATCATGAAAGGTTTCATGTGTTGTTAGATGTCATCATCACATCTTGCGCACCTTGTTAGCTTGCCTGGTATGTGTCCATGCATTTGTGTGGATCCAGACATTTTCTTGATCAGCACGTTTGTCCTTTTTGAAACCTTTTGTCTTGATTAAAACATTTGTCTTGATTAACATATTTGTATTGATTAAAATATTTTTCTTGATTAACATATCAACAGATTAAGGCATCAGTTATTATTCACCCATCTTCCTGTCTGTGTATTTCTTATTTCTATTTCCATTTATTCTTTCAGACAATGGACTACAGCACCCAAATCTTCTCCCTGGGAGTTGATCGAAACATTTGTCTTCATTCAGGCATTTATTATTATTCACCCATCATCCTATTTGTATGTTTCTTATTTCTATTTCTATTTCTGATTTCAGACAATGGACTACAGCACCCAAATCTTCTCCCTGGGTGTGCTCCTGTCAAGCCTGCTTGTCTTCAACCAGATGGGCAGCATCGACGAGTCGTCCATTGACAAGCTGTCTTCTGTCTGCGAATTCGCCAAGCTCATCCGTGCCAAGTCTTCAGAAGGTGAGTGGGTTGAGTTATTAGTTTGATCACGATTATTTTCACCAATTGTCGTCCATTGACAAGCTGTCTTCAGTGTTTAAATTCGCCAAGCTCATCTGTGCCAAGTCGACAGAAGGTGGGTTCGTTTTTTAGTTTGATCACAATTATTTTCATCAACGAGTCGTCCATTGACAGGATCTCTTCAGTCTGTGAATTCGCCAAGCGCTCTGCGCCAAATCTTCAGAAGGTGAGTGGGTTCAGTTTTTAGTTTGATCACGATTATTTTTACCAAAACGTCGTCCATTGACAAGCTGTCTTCAGTGTATCAATTCACCAAGCTCATTCGTGCCAAGTCTTCTAAAGGTGGGTTCAATTTTTAGTTTGATCACGATTATTTTCACCAAAGGGTCTTCCTTTGACAACCTCTCTTCTGTCTGTGAATTCACCAAGCTCATCCGTGCCAAGTCTTCAGACAGTGAGTGGGTTAAGTTATTAGTTTGATCACGATTATTTGAACCCCAAAGTCGTCCATTGACAAGCTGTCTCCAGTCTTTGAAATCGCCAAGCACATCCGTGCCAAGTCTGACAGATTCTGTTGTAAGGATCATGCATGACCCACTGTCACAGAGTAGTAGTCTTCAACTTGGTAAACATATTTATTTATGTATTGCTAGCACTCTGTAGGAGATGGCAATGGTGCACATGAGTTAGACATCTTTCGGATTCTGTTGTAAGGACCATGCAAGACCTGCTGTCCCATAGCAGTAGTCTTAAACTTGCTAAATGTGTTTATTGCCTCCACTCTGCAGGAGGTGGCACTGGTGCACGAGACGCTGCTGAGCTGTCTCCCTCCTTCTTGTGGCTGCTGAGGGACTTCCACTATCAGCTGAAGGAGGATGGTCACGAGGTGAGAACACTAGAGCTGAACAGCAACACTGTTTCATTTTTGGGCTATGCGTAGCAGCTTCTAGACAGCCCCCCCCCCCCCCCCCCCCCCCCCCCCCCCAAGTCATTAGACCAGACCTGAAGCTAGCTTTTTATAGCAGAACTTCAACACTGTTTTATTTTTGGGCTACACGTAGCTGCTTTCAGGCAGCCCCCCCTCCCCCCCCCCCCCCCCCCCCCCCCTCCTCCCCCCCCCCCTCCTCCCCCCCCCCCCCCCCCCCCCCCCCCCCCCCTCCCCCCGCGTCATTTGACCAGACCTGAAGCTAGCTAGTGAGATGCCGCTGAGCTCTCTCCCTCCTTCGTGTGACTGCTGAGGCACTTCCACTATCAGCTGAAGGAGGATGGTCACGAGGTGAGAGCGCTAGAGCAGAACAGCAAGTGATGGTATTGCCCCCAGGCTCCTGTTGGGCGAGCCTTGCCCAGCACTGCGCTGTTTTGTAGGGTAGCTGCATGTGTTATAAAATTGTAATGCTTTTGTTTTTACTGCCAGATTTGTTGATTTGTTATTTGTTGTTATGTTATTTTTGTCTCCAGTAAAAACGAATCTCCTGCAATAATTATTGTGTGTATTGATACCAGATCTTGTTATCCTCGTATGTTTGTTGTGTTTGATTGGACACCAATGGAAAAAGGAAAGGTTCAATTTGCTTATATCTACCCATTCTTACCGTGGGTGGTGGTGGGTGGTAGTAGGTGATAACTGGTGATGGGTGGTAATAGGTGGTAGTGTGTGTGTGGTACTGGGTGGGAACTCTTACGGTGAGTGGTGGTGGTGGTGTGTGGTAGTGGGTGGGAACTCTTTCTGTGGGTGGTGGTGGTGGATGGGGTGGCAGTGGGTTATGGGTTCTTGTGGGTGCTGATGGGTGCTGGTGGGTGGCGAGAGTCTGAGGTGGGAGAAGATGGTTGGAGGGGGTGTTGGAGGGGAGTGGTGGGTAGGTGTTGTTAGTGGGTGGGTGTTGTGAGTGGGTGAGTGCTGTTAGTGGGTGGGTGTTGTGAGTGGATGGTTGTGGGTAGTGGGTGCAGTGTCCTGTCCACATATTTTCAAATGATCCCAGTTGTAACCATTACTTGCTTCCTTACATTAGCGTTGCATTGCTTGATGATAATCGTAAAATGTAATGATCAGTGTAGCATGAACTCAGGGCCTCCGTCTGTAAAACGAGTTGTGGGGGCCCTCTTCAACAGTGCCCATTTTCGTTTGAGACCCTCCTCATATCGAGGCTGAGCAAGTTCCTATAGTCTATTTGGCTACCATAACATATAATATATAACATATAACAAACAAACACACATGCATACCCCCCCCCCCCCCCCCCCCCCCCACCCACCCACCCAACCATACACCCACTCACACCCACACCCACACACTCACCCACACACTCTGGCGGTGCCTGTACAGATCACAGCTAAGGATTACATGGAAGAGGTTCTACAGGACATGAATGGCTCCTCCGAGAGTGTGAAGAATCGCAACCAGGTAATCCAAAACTTGTATTGTAGCTTGAACATTGCTGCAGCTTGAAAGAATAATCGAAACCAGGTAATTTAAAACTTGTTTTGTAGCTTGAAAATTGCTGCAGCTTGAAAAAGAGAAAAAAAACATGGTGGGGCTAAGGGGTGTGAAGGGGACCGTCCCGTGAATAGCACCTCGGAGAGTGTGAAGAATCGAAACCAGGCGCCAGTTTTTTTCAGTTTTTTTTTAAAGGGGGTTGCAAATGTTGCGACGCAAGCCTGATTTCATGACTGTAGCGAAACACGTATGCTGGCTCCTCTGAGAGTGTGAAGAATCTAAACCAGGTAATTCAAAACTTGTATTGCGGCTTGAATTCTGCAACAGCTTGAGCTCAGGCTAGTTGGTTCAGTAGAATCCATCAACCTTACAAGTCTGCGGTTCGAGCCCTTGCCAGGTTCACCAATTTCAGACCTGCCGCCTTGGAAGTGGTAGAGAAACGCAGAAGCGGTCTGCGAAACCCAAACCTATCATAGTAACCATTCCCCCTCACCACCCACCCCAGCAACCAACCACCTCACCCCACCCCACCCCACCCACCCTACCCACCCACGCCACCCACCCCACCACCCACCACCCAGATGTGAGTATCTATCAAGCAGCTCTTTCCTGACAGGGACAGTGTGTCTCTATTTGTATAGATCAAAGCTGAAGTGCCCCCCCCCCCCCACCCCACCCCCACCCCACCCCCCCGACCCCCACCACTCACCCCCCCTCCCACCCCCCACCCCGCCCCCCCCACCCCCACCCCCCACCCGCCCCCCACCACTCACCCTCCCCACCCACCCACCCACCCACCCCACCACTAACCCCACCACCCACCACCCAGATGCGTGTATCTATCAAGCAGCTCTTTCCTGACCGGGACTGTGTGTCTCTGGTGCGCCCTCTCACTGATGAGGCCCAGCTGGCAAACATGGACACCATGCCCTTTGACAGCTTGAGGCCTGAATTCAGACAGGTGAGCTTAGGGGATTGGATGTTTGCATGTATGAATATATGTTTGTATATGCATGAATCTTACAGTCCAAGGGTAACCGAATAGGCTTAAGAGGCTTTCCCTACCTCAATATCGACCCCATACAACACTCCCAACCCCATACAACACATATAACCCCACAAAACACTGCTAACCCCATGCAAGAAGACAGCTGATCACAGGGATTAAATGATTAATTATTTTATTATTTGTGAAATGATTAAATGATAAATTATTTTATTAATTATCACTCCATTATTTGATTCGTCACAGGGATTGGACAGGCTGACAGACTCCATTATTGTGTTAATCATAGGGATTAAATAAATAATGATATGATTTATTAAATCATTAATTACTTTATTAATCATTACCCCATTATTTGATTCATCACAGGGATTGAACAGGCTAACAGACTCCACTGTTCTAAATCAGAGGGATTGAATTAATACTTTCTATTATTAATTTTTAATGATGGATGATTAAATGATTAATGCAAGGGGGGGGGCAAAACAAAAAGTGAAATACACCATCCCCAAAAAGTGCTGAGGCACCCTTCAGCAGACCCCCCCCCCCCCCCCCCCGGCTCCGGAACCCACTGTACAGCTAGTATTTCAGCCACCACTTAGTGTTATGGTGTCTAATTATTCTCATATTACAGTGTTTTTAAAGGCCTATCCATTGAGGTTGGCCTCGAGTCCATTGGGAACGTTTGGAGCATAGAAAATCATCATCATCAATGTTACATTGTTTGGTTGAGCTTGGGGGTCAGGGCCTCATGGCCCCTCATGTGCCCACCTTCAATACCCAATAATCAGGTCTTCAATAACCAGGCCTTCAATCCAAGCTTCAATCGGGCATTAAATAATCAGGTCTTCAATAATCACTAATGTATGTATGGCTGAAGGGCACAATGTAGTCCTTTACAACATGTGGTCTTAGTAGGTGACGTCATCGACCACCATTCTCCAGAACAATGCCGGCGCGTCTACTAGGGATGCCTCAAGCCGCACTTGAGCTCGCTCCCTTTGCACACTGCTCACGCTTTCTGCCATTGACCTCCTTGGCAACCACCCCCTCAAACTCAGCCACCTTGAGATAATTGATTGATGTCGTCCTCGCTGAGTTGCTGGCCTGGGTGCACAGACTGCATGTGGTGGACCTCCCCCCCCCTCCTCCCCCCCTCTGCCCTGGGGATAATGTGTGGTGGATCTCTCCCCCAATAGCATATATGGACTGTTATTTGGTACAGGAACACCCTAGTTCCACTCCCATGTCATTCTGAGGGCTAGAAAAAAGTGTCTGAAAAGTACCTAATTATTTGAAAATGTCAGATTTCCTTCTCAACCCCCCCCTCCCCCCCCCTCGCGGCCCCAAACTTTCGAGGATCGACACTTTTTTTCTACTGGGCCAAATTAAGAAATAAACCTGAGTCTTTATCCTCTGTATGATACCTACAAAGTTGAGGGATGGTGTCATTTTGGTTTGAAGTTGCCCCCCCCCCTGGATTAAGGATTAATTAATTAATTAATTAATTATAACCCCATTATTTTATTGGTCACAGGGATTGAACAGGCTAACGGACTCCATTGTGGCCAGAGCGCAACCCAAGACATTCCGTGGCACCTATGTCACTGGCAGCGCCTTGGCTGCGTTCGCACTCGCCTACTGCCAGGTCATCAACACTGGCAAGGTCCCAATGATTAGCAGCACCTGGCAGGTGTGTTTGTGAGAATATAAATTTAATAACTATATAGTACGGCAAGGCGTGAGGTTGAGGGGGCTCGCCGTCGTCAGCAGTACAAATAAAATCCCTTCCACAACTATCATGCGCACTTGCCTACTGCCAGCTTATCAACACTGGCAAGGTCCCAATGATCCGCAGCACATGGCAGGTGTGTCTGTGAGAGTAAATAAATTTAATAACTAGATTGTACGCCTTATTGCGAGGCGTTAGGTTGAGGGGGCTCGCCGTCGTCAGCAGTACAAATAAAATCCCTGCCACAACTATCATGCGCACTCGCCTACTGCCAAGACACCAACACTAGCAAGGTCACCATGATAAACGACACTTGGCATGTGTGTACGCAGGTTGCTGTAACAACAGCAAGGTTGCTGTAACAATAGCTGTGTAACAAGTGCACAACAGCTGTGTAACAAGTGTGTAACAGCTGTCTTACAACAACAGCTGTGTATGCAGGCTGCTGTTACAATAGCTGTGTAACAAGTGTATACCAGCTGTGTAACAAGTGTGTAACTGCTGTGTTAGAGCAACAGCAGCTGTGTATGCAGGTTGCTGTAACAACAGCACTATTCCTATTGCCCAAATTGTCTGAAGTACCACTTTGTTTTGTGCGACACGTCGCCATTCCGTCGCTGCATGGCGACTCATGGGTCAGCTAAACTATTCAGAAAGGCCCCCTCAAAACCCCTGGTTTCCGCGCTGTGCGCTCTGCGGGGTTATGGGGGGCAGCTCATCGCCCTGGGTTACACCGAGTTGCTCAAGCTGCGATTCGTCACACGAAGAAAATACAGTACCAAGAACCGTTAATTTCTCAGTTAAACTGTAATCCTAATCACGTCCAAACCAAGCTAGAGCAAATGAATGTTCTGTAAAGAAGCTAATGTGCGCCCAACACACTGAGCCAAGCCAATCCGATGCAAATCAAACCTATTTAAGCCAAGCCAAGTCAACCCTATCTAATATAAGCCAAGTCAACCCTATCTCATCCAAGCCTTTCCAACCCTAACTAAGCCAAGCCAAGTAAACCCTATCTAAGCCAAGCTACGCCAACCCTAAGTAAGCCAAGCCAAGTCTATCCTATATAAGCGCAAGCTCCGCCAACCCTATATAATCCAAGCCAATTCAACTTTGCATCCCTCCATCCAGGGTGTGATCCAGGGAGAGAACCAACGCGCTCTGGATGCCAGCCTGGCGGTATACGAGCGTGCTTTCAACAATGCTGAAGGTGTACCAGCTGAGACTGATGCATTGGATAAGGCGCACCAGAAGGCCTTGGCTGCTGCTATGGACATCTTCAATGAGCAGGTGAGCAGACACGCACGCACACACACACACACACACACACGCACATAGAGAGTCACGCATGCACGCACGCACGCGCGAGAAGGCCTTGGCCGCTGCTGTAGATATCATCAATGAGCAGGTGAGCAGGCACACACACACACACACACACACACACACACACACACGAGTACAAGCGCAAGCGCAAGCTCGCACAAAGAAGCACACACACGGGCTGGGCAGTAATACATATTTTTTAGTCTGTAGACATCTTCAATGAGCAGGTGGCAAAAGCACAATAATATCTGCCCCACACTCCCTTTTCAACACACACAGACAAAAATACACTGGCAAAGACAACAAATGCACACACCTGCATGCACAGACAAAAAACACACACGCATACAAAAATACACTGGCGAACACAAACAGACAAAAACCAAGCCCCAAAGTTAGCTTAAGGGTTTATATGTCATGTTAACGATTGCTTTTGGGGTGTCATTTTACCAGTGATACAGACAAAAACACGGAACACAAATACAGAACACAAACACTAACACTAACACTAAAACTTACACAAAGACAAAAACGAAGACAAAGACGTGCACCAACACAGAACACTGACACTGACACAAGCACAAAACTCATAAAGTAACACTAACACAAACCTGCCCCCCTACTCCTTCAGGCCCTGTGTGACCCCGCCGAACGTCATTGCCTTTGTTCCCTTCCCTCACCACAAACACAAACACAGACACAATCACAAACACAAATAACAACGCAAACACTGACACTAACACAATCACAAAACACGGACACTAACGCTGAGACAAACACAAACACTAACACAGTCTTGCCCCACACTCCCTCAGGCCCTGGGTAACCCAGCGGAACGTCTTTGCATTGGTTCCCTTCCCTCACCACAAACACTAACACAAGCACAAGCACACAAAATATACCAACACTGACACTAACACAAGCACAAAACACCGACACTAACACAAACACAAGCACTAACACAATCCTGCCCCCCACTCCTTCAGGCCCTGGGTGACCCAGCCAAACGTCATTGCCTTTGTTCCCTTCCCTCACCACAAACACAATAACAGACACAAGCACAAACAAACGCCAACACTGACACAAACACAAAAAACTGACACAAACACTAACACTGGCACATAAACTAACACTGACACAAACCTGCTCCACGCTCCTTCAGGCCCTGGGTGACTCAGCCGGACGTCATTGCCTTCGTTCGCTTCCAAAACACTAACAGTGACACTAGCAGTGACACAAGCATTAGCACAGTCCTGCCCCCCACTCCCCCAGGCCCTGGGTGACCCAGCGGAACGTCTTTGCCTTTGTTCCCTTCCCTTCCCTGCCCACCACATACACAGGCACAATGAAAAACAAAAATAAAAACGCAAACACTGACACTAGATCAAACCCTAAACACTGACACTAGATCAAACCCTAAACACTGACACTAGATCAAACACAAAACACTGACACTAGATCAAACACAAAACACTGACACTAGATCAAACACAAAACACTGACACTAGATCAAACACAAAACACTGAAACAAACGCAAACGCAATCCTGCCCCCACTCCTTCAGGCCCTGGGTGACCCAGCAGAACATCATGCATTCGTTCCCTTCCAAAACACTAACAGTGACACTAGCACTGTCACAAAACGGGCGGGCCCCCTCGACCTCACACCTCGTACTACGGTGTACTATGTATTTGTTCACTGACATAAGCAATAACACAGGCCTGCCCCCCTCTCCTCCAGGCCCTAGGTGACCCAGTGAAACGTCTTTGCCTTGGTTTCCTTCCCTCACCACAAAAACAAACACAGGCACAATCACAAACACAAATAAAAAAGCAAACACTGACACTACCACAAACACAAAACACTGACACTTGCACAAACACAAACACTTATAAAATCCTGCCCCCCACTTCTTCAGGCCCTGGGTGACCCAGCGGAACGTCATGCGTTCGAAGTCAGATTGACCGAGTCAAGTGGATCACGCTACCGCTCTGTGAGGCAAGCAAAGCTGGCCGAGGCTGACAGCAGGCTAACTGAAATGTTGGCCAAGGCCACCTCACGGTGAGTGGATCAATTCAATAAACGAATCACTTCAAAAACACGAATCACTTCAAAAACACAAATTTATTAAGTCGTGTTGCTGCAAGGCAAGCAAAGCTAGCTGAGGCTGACAGCAGGCTGACTGCAATGTTGGCCAAGGTCGTCTCAAGGTGGGTGGATCAATGCAATAACCAAATACGATAAAACACATATATTATGACTGAAATGTTGGCCAAGGACGTCTCAAGGTGAGTGGATCAATGCAATAACCCGATACACACAACACATATATAATGACTGAAATGTTGGCCAAGGCCGTCTGAAGGTGAGTGGATCAATGCAATAACCCGATACACACAACATATATATAATGACTGAAATGTTGGCCAAGGACGTCTCAAGGTGAGTGGATCAATGCAATAACCCGATACACACAACGTATCTATTATGACTGAAATGTTGGCCAAGGCCGTGTCAAGCTGAGTGGATCAATTCAATAACCAAATTCAAAAACACAAATGTATTAAGTCGTGTTGCTGCGAGGCAAGCAAAGCTGGCTGAGGCTTACAGCAGGCTGACTGCGATGTTGGCCAAGGCCACCTCAAGGTCAGTGGATCAATGCAACAACCCGATAGAAACAACACATATATTATGACTGAAATGTTGGCCACGGCCACCTGAAGGTAAGTGAATCAATGCAATAACCAAATACATTTAAAACACATATAAAACGACTGAAATGTTGGCCAAGGCTACCTTAAGATAGGTCAATCAATTCAATAACCGAATTCAATAAACACATATATATCACGCTACCGTTTTGTGAGGCTAGCAAAGCTGGCCGAGGCTGACAGCAGGCTAACTGCAATGTTGGCCAAGGCCACCTCAAGGTCGATCGATCAATGCAACAACCAAATACAAACAACACGTATATCTTGACTGGAATGCTGGCCAAGGCCGCCTCACGTTAGGCAGATCAATGCAAAAACCAAGTACAAACAACCAATATATTATGAGTGAAATGTTGGCCAAGGCCACCTCTAGGTAGGTCGATCAATACAATAGCTGAATTCAAAAACACGAACTATATATATATATATATACTAGTACGGTAGCCCGTGTGGCCGGTGGCCACACCTACTCTCACGAAGACCCCCCCCCCCCCCAATCAAAGTACGGTGCCCGTTTGGCCTTTGGCCACACCTATTTGGGGCTGGTTACATAATGGTTGACACTTGAAGCGCCCCCCCCCCCCCCCCCCCCCCCCCCCCCCCCCCCCCCCCCCCATTCACACACCACCACCACCAAACCATTATCCGCCCCCTCCCCCCTTCCCTCCCGTTGGCCACACCTGTTTTGGGCTGGGTTGCAAAACGGTTTTCTCTGCAGTGCATGCAACTTAAAACATTGACGGACGCATATCCCTTGCGATGGTCTCTCTTGTGCACCCACAAGCACACAAACACCACCGTACTCCCCCCCCCCCCCCCCCCCCCCCCAGTTATCTCCACCCCCACCCCCGCACACAAACATACTCCCTTACTCTTCCCGACATATTTCCTGACTCCATACCTTCCCCCACCCAAGCCATCCCACCAGCCCCCACCCTCTCCCCACTCTCATCCCTCCCCTCCCTCCTACAAGCACCCACCAGCACACACATACTCCATATCTGCCTCCCTCCACTTCAGCTGTGGGCTTTGCCATAGCTGAAAGGCAAACGGGACGAAGAGCATCGACACCGTTTGCGCATCATCCGACTCCGCTAAAAGCATCGGACCTGCTTCCCTGCCACCTCAGCTGTGATCGATAGTCGACCCCACTGAAAAAGCCGAACCTGCGCAATCGCAACTGTACATAACTAAAGCTTCTTCTTAGCGATCATGTATTCAGTTCGGCCGAAGAACAATCCTGTTCACCGCAACTGCTCCCGAAGTCAACTCGATCTGAGACTTGGAAACATCGCTATGTTCATCCATTCAACTTTGCCGCGTGCTCGCTATAGCACAATGCACAGCGACGACATGTTTATCGATGCAATGCCGCAGTGGGAAGAAGTTGCAGTCAAGTTGCTGATTTGAGATGTTCGGTCAAGTTAGGGCGAGAATTCTCAGCGAGATTTTTCATTCGGTCAACTTCGATGCGTACTTGCTAAGGCACAATGCGGAGCGACATGTTTCTCAATGCAGTGGGAAGAATTTGCAGTCAAGTTAGTGACATGGGATGGATGCGATTCGGACATTTCTGACAGGTCAGCTGACTCACCACGTCACCTCCCATTGTGCGCAGCGACAGGTCTCTTGACGCAAGGGAAAGGTCTTGCAGAGATGCAGGGGGAAAAGGTTGTAGGAAGACGAACTGTAGCGCTACCGAAATCAGGTGGATGAACTCAGGCGGGAAAAGGAGAAATCGGGCGGGATGCACAACATGTAGAATACGCAGGAGGCGAAGGTTGCATAAGGCAGAATTCGCAGGAGGCCAATCAGGCAGAAGTTGAAGCAGGAGGGATTAAAAGCGGGAATTGGCTGAGCGGGAATTGGCTGGGCGGGAAGTCGGTTAAGTCGGTTACGCGATGAAACCACCACGACCACGACCATGATTTCTTTATATATATATATATATATATATATATATATATATTTAGTCGTGTTCAGGTCTCCTGGTTGTGTTGCTTAATTAAGTCGATGGATGCAATAACCTAAATGTTGATTGATTAAATGATGCTTTATTGATTGTGGCTGTACAACCACCGGGCCCTACCACCAACCACCACCATCAACCACCAACAACCAACAACCATGTAACCAAGCTCATCATCATGACTGCCGCAGCTTCTTGCCATCATCACCATCACCATCACCATTGCCATCGCCATTACAGCTTCTTACCATCATCACCATTACCATCGCCATTACAGCTTCTTGCCATCATCATCATCACCATCATCATGTTCCCATCACCATGACTGCTGCAGGTTCTTGCCGATGTTCCATGCCGACCTAGTCGACATCCCAAAGTTGGACAAGGAGATTACCACATTCCTGTCTGACTATGACAGCAAGGTAGGGTGGGTGGGTGTGGTTGTGTGGGTGGGTGGGAGGGTGCGCGTGTGGGTGAGGGGTAGGGTGGGTGGGTGGGTTTGGGGGAGGGTAGGTGGGTGGGTGAGTGTGTCGGGGTGGGGGAGGGTGGGTGGGTGGGAGATTCCCTCATTCCTGTCTGACTATGGTAGCAAGGTAGGGTGAGTAGGTGTGGGGGAGGGTGAGCGGGTGGGAGTGTGTGTGTAGGTGTGGGGGAGGGTGAGCGGGTGGGTGGGAGGTGAGTGTGTGGGTGTGGGGGAGGGTGAGTGGGTGGGAGATTACCCCATTCCTGTCTTATTCAGGCAGCAAGGTAGGCTGCTGCTGTTGATTATGTTGGTTGGCGCAAAAGTTGAGTTCGTAACGTTCGCCTGTATGTGGCCCTATGTGTATGTATGTTACAGCGCAGGGGTAGGCCGAATAGGCTAAAGGGACTTGCCCAGCAGCGACAGGAAGGGCTAAAAAAAAAGCATTGGTGAACTGAAACCCAAACAAGTGTTTTACTGATGGGGGCCCTGAGTTTGTGCCCTGTGTCCCCTTGTCATCTCTCCCCCATCCACCGCCTCCATTTTTAACCCACTTGTATCCTTCTCAGTAGCAGTGGGTGCGTGTGGGGGGGGAGGGTGTGTGTGTGTGGGGGGGGGGTGGTGTGTGTGGGGGGAAGGGTGGGTAGGTGGGAGAGGGTGTGTGTGTGGGTGTGTGTGGGGGTGGGGGGGGGGGGGGGGGGGGGGGGGGGGGTAGGTGTGTGTGGGGGATGGTGGGTAGGTGTTTGTGGGGGAGTGGGTGTGGGGGTGTGGGGGAGGGTGGGTAGGTGTATGTGGGGGAGGGTGAGCGTGTGTGTGTGTGTGTGTGTGTGGAAGGGTGAGTGGGTGGGGGCGAGGGGCGTGGGGGAGAAATTACTCACCAACCACCATCAATCACCATCAACAAGCACCACTACCAAGCACCAACAACACTCCATTTCCTATCGCCCCATGCAGGCGTCAGGTCCCTCCAAGTACAAGCGCATTGCCGAGTTCATGATGAACACGCTCATCAGGTGTTCCCTGGTACGTGGGGGACAAGGGGGGGGGGGGGGGGGGGGGGGGGGGGTAGGGGAGGACATAGGTGGTGGTGGTAGGGGAGAACGAAGAGGGTTGGTTGGAGGGGAGGGAGGATATAGGTGGGTGTAGGGGTTGGTGTAAGTGCTCCCTGGTAAGTGGGTTGGGTCAGGGGGGACTTGTGGACACCCCCTCACAAAAAGCATGAGCTTGTATTGGGCCAACAATGGCCTTCCACACACACACACACTGATCAGCCAATTAGCCTGAAGGTAACGTATATTCCTCTCCTTCAATGAACAGTTCATGTCCAGGGTAGTTCACTAGTAGGCCAGGTGGTCCATTTGTCACTTTCACATTGCCAGTTGCCTCAGCACGCCACCAAGGCAGCCTATGCCTAATTACCTAACCAATTACCTAACCAGCACCCAACCACCTTAACCACCACCACCACCTCCATTCGTCACTATTACCTTGTCACTTGCCACATGAGGCCACCAAGACGGCCAAAGCTAGTGACTCCAAGCACCTAACCTGCACCCAACCACCTTGTCAACCACCACCACCACCATGCATCATTGTCACCTTGTCACTTGCCACAGGAGGCAACCAAGAAGGCCCACGCTAGTGCCTCCAACCACCTAACCTGCTTTCAACTCCACCTTTACCACCACCGCCACCACCACCACTCGTCACTGTCAACCACCTCCCAACCACCTTTACCATCACCGCCACCGCCATCTTTCACTGTCACCTTGTCACTTGCCACAGGAGGCGGCCAAGAAGGCCCACGCTAGTGCCTCCAACCACCTAACCTGCACTCAACCTCCACCTTGTCAACCACCACCACCACCACCACTCGTCACTGTCAACCACCTCCCAACCACCTCAACCACCATCACCACCACCATCCTTCACTGTCACCTTGTCACTTGCCACAGGAGGCGGCCAAGAAGGCCCACGCTAGTGCCTCCAACCACCTAACCTTCACCCAACCTCCACTTTTACCACCACCGCCGCCACCACCACCACCACTCATCACTGTCAACCACCTCCCAACCACCTCAACCACCATCACCACCACCATCCTTCACTGTCACCTTGTCACTTGCCACAGGAGGCGGCCAAGAATGCCCACGCTAGTGCCTCCAACCACCTAACCTGCACCCAACCTCCACCTTTACCACCACCGCCACCACCACCACCACCACTCGTCACTGTCAACCACCTCCCAACCACCTCAACCACTATCACCACCACCATCCTTCACTGTCACCTTGTCACTTGCCACAGGAGGCGGCCAAGAAAGCCCAGGTTAGTGTCTCAGCAGCGTCTCACAAGACCGAGGCAGTGCAGAAGGAGTTGGCTGAGGTACGTTTCATAGCTTTTTGGCAGAGCCCCCCCTTCTGTTGGTTACCCCATTGTCCATCTGTCTAACCGTCCGTCCGACCGGCTGACCGAAAAATTGAAGCCTAACACGTCAGCCATCTGTCTCAACTAGATCTGCCCAGAAGCTACTCATTGTAGCAGAAATGAAAAGCTCTGGTGCACTTTATTTTTTCAAAACCAGGGGAGTGCACCAGGGTAACGACGGGACAACCCCTTGAGGTCTGGTCCAGTGCCCCCCTCCCCCCTGCATAGTTTTGTTTTCAGCTACCAACAACAGCTTGTAGACAGCTCCCCTGGCTTGCTGCCCGGCCTAACCGAAAGCAACGTAGTGCATCTAATATCTGACAATATCATCTTTCAAATACTGTAGATATCTTGGGGCTTAGCTCAGTGGCTGGCCCAGGGAGCTGCCTAAAAGCTGCTGCTCGTAGCGGAAAATAAGAGCTAAACCCTCTTTGTGTTCAACAGGCCAAGGCATGAGCATCTGAGCTGTCATCTCAGTTGAGGGAGGCCCACCAACCAACCAACCAACCAACCAATCAACCAACCAACCAACAGGCCAAGGCGCGAGCATCTGAGCTGTCATCTCAGTTGAGGGAGGCCTCATCCTCTGATGTCAAGATCAAGCAGCAGCTCACTGCTCAGCAGGCTGAGGTTGCAAGAATCAACAACCTCCTCTCCGAGAGTAGCAGAAAGGCAACTGAGGTGAGATAGAGAGAGGGGGGGCAGGGGGAGGGATTGGAAGGGGTTGGGGGTGGCAGGGGGCAGCAGGGGTAGGAGGATGGCAAGGGTAGGGGGTGGCAGAGGGAAGGGGTGGCAGGGGTTGGGGGTGGGAGGGGGTGGGGGTGGAAGGGGCAGGGGGTGGCAGAGGGAGGGGTTGGCAGGGGTAGGGGTAGGAAGGGGGAGGGGGTTGGTGGTTCCACGCATGGTGGGCTGGTGGCTTAAGGGGATGTAGGTTTTGGTGGGCTGGTGGTTCCTATTATCGAATCAGTACTGAGTGTGCCCAAGGTACTAAATCAATGAGAACTGGTAGTGCTTGCTTAAAATTATCAGCACTGGACATAATTGGTTAGTCCTATATAATAGCACGTTGGGTCTGGGAGATACCATCGTAACCACCTTCACCACCACGTCAACTTCAACTTGAACTTGGTTCCATAGCTTCATCCAGCATTTGGCTGCTTGCCGTCTTCAGCAATGAAAATCAATCCAGGACAAAATGTAAACATGAATCAAACCAACAAGACAAGACAAGACAACACCAGCATCATGTTCAGCTGCCACCGCATCAAAAAAGCAAGACAGCAACAGCATCAACATCAGCACCAACACCTAAAAAACGGACAACAAAAGCATACAAACAACAAGGCAACAGCAGCATCAGGTGCAGCTGCTACCGCATCAAAAGCGACAAGACAGTAACAGCACCAACACCTAAAAAACGGACAACAAAAGCATACAAACAACAAGGCAACAGCAGCATCAGGTGCAGCTGCTACCGCATCAAAAGCGACAAGACAGCAACAGCATCAACATCAGCACCAACACCTAAAAAACGGACAACAAAAGCATACAAACAACAAGGTAACAGCAGCATCAGCTGCAGCTGCTACCGCATCAAAAGCGACAAGACAGTAACAGCACCAACACCTAAAAAACGGACAACAAAAGCATACAAACAACAAGGCAACAGCAGCATCAGGTGCAGCTGCTACCGCATCAAAAACGACAAGACAGTAACAGCACCAACACCTAAAAAACGGACAACAAAAGCATACAAACAACAAGGCAACAGCAGCATCAGGTGCAGCTGCTACCGCATCAAAAGCGACAAGACAGTAACAGCACCAACACCTAAAAAACGGACAACAAAAGCATACAAACAAGAAGGCAACAGCAGCATCAGGTGCAGCTGCTTCCGCATCAAAAGCGACAAGACAGCAACAGCATCAACATCAGCACCAACACCTAAAAAACGGACAACAAAAGCATACAAACAACAAGGCAACAGCAGCATCAGGTGCAGCTGCTACCGCATCAAAAACGACAAGACAGTAACAGCACCACACCTAAAAAAACGGACAACAAAAGCATACAAACAACAAGGCAACAGCAGCATCAGGTGCAGCTGCTACCGCATCAAAAGCGACAAGACAGCAACAGCAATCAACATCAGCACCAACACCTAAAAAAAACGGACAACAAAAGCATACAAACAACAAGGCAACAGCAGCATCAGCTGCAGCTGCTACCGCATCAAAAGCGACAAGACAGTAACAGCACCACACCTAAAAAACGGACAACAAAAGCATATAAACAACAAGGCAACAGCAGCATCAGGTGCAGCTGCTACCGCATCAAAAGCGACAAGACAGCAACGCACCAGACACCTAAAAAACGGACACAAAAAGCATACAAACAACAAGGCAACAGCAGTCATCAGGTTCAGCTGCTACCAGGGCATCAAAAGCGAACAGAGACAGGGCAACAGCAATATCACATCATCAAGCACCACACCTAAAAACGAGACAACAAAATCATACAAACAACAAGGCAACAGCAGCATCAGGTGCAGCTGCCACCGCATCAAAAACAACAAGACAGCAACTGCATCAACAGCAGCACCAACATTATCAACGTAAAGAAGCAGCCAACAACAGCATAAAAACAACAAGACAACACCAGCATCAGGCGCAGCTGCTACCGCATCAAAAGGAACATGGCAACAACAGGATCATGATCAGCTGCCACCACATAAAAAGTAACAAGAAAGCAACTGCATCAACATCAGCACCAGCATTAGCAACACAACCAACAAGACATCAACAGCATCAGCATCAGTAACAACATTAGCAACAACAATAACAACAAAAACAACACGAGCATTAGCAACAGCATTAGCAACAGCATTAGCAACAACAATAGCAACAAAACTAACAAGGCATCATCTGCATCAACATCAGCAACTACATTAGCAGCAACATTAGCAACAAAAACAACATGAACATGAGCAACAACATTAGCAACAACTTTATCATGAAAACAACAAGACATCAACAGCAACAACATCAGCAACAATATTAGCAACAACAATAGCAACAAAAACAACACAAACATTAGCGACAACAGTATCGAGATCAAGACAACAAAGTATCAACATCAGCAACAACATGAGCAACAACATTAGCATAAAAACAACAAGACATCAACAGCATCAACATCAGCAACAACATGAGCAACAGCATTAGCATAAAAACAACAAGACATCAACAGCATCAACATCAGCAACAACATGAGCAAACAACATAGCATAAAAACAACAAGACATCAGCAGCATCAACATCAGCAACAACATGAGCAACAACATTAGCATAAAAACAACAAGACATCAACAGCATCAACATCAGCAACAACATGAGCAACAACATTAGCATAAAAACAACAAGACATCAACAGCATCAACATCAGCAACAACATGAGCAACAGCATTAGCATAAAAACAACAAGACATCAACAGCATCAACATCAGCAACAACATGAGCAACAACAATAGCAACAAAAATAGCACGAACATTAGCAACAACATCAGCAACAACATTAGCAACAACAATAGCAACAAAAACAACACAAACATTAGCAACAACAGTATCAAGAGCAAGACAACAAAGTATCAACATCAGCAACAACATGAGCAACAACATTAGCATAAAAACAACATTAGCATAAAAACAACATGTGTTCAACAGCATCAACATCAGCAACAACATCAGCAACAACATGAGCAACCAAAATAGCATACAGACAACAAGACATCAACAGCATTAGGTACTTCTGCAGCAAGTGCAACATGTATTTACCTTGTCCCTGTATTGCTGCAGGCTGAACTCCGCCGAGATGCTCTCAGCAGGGAAGTAATGGAGGTAAGAGATGGATGCCGTCTACCCACTTATTGCACCCAGGAGGGTGAAGATGAGAGAAAGAGAGTGTGTGTGGAGTGGTGGGGGTGGGGATGGGGGTCTTTTGCCACCTCCTGAATGTCTTCGAGATGCACTCAGTAGGGAAGTAATGGAGGTAAGAGATGGATGCCGTCTACCTATTAGATGCATCCAGGAGGGTGAAGAGGAGAGAAAGAGAGTGTGTGTGGAGTGGTGGTGGGTGGGTGGGTGGTGGTGGTGGTGGGTCTTTTACCACCTCCTGGATGCCTCCGATATGCACTTGGCAGGGAAGTAATTGAGTTAAGAGATGGATGCCGTCACCACTACTAGAAATCCCCCCCCCCCCCCCCCCCCCCCACACACACACACACACACACACACACTCACACTAGAAGTCTCTGGTGAACTGAATCCCAACTGAATAGGATGGATTATTCAGGGAAGAAATGGAGGTAAGAGACGGATGCCGTCTATCCACTAGAAATCCCTTCATCCTATTCAGTTGGGATTCAGCTCACCAGTGTTTGTTTTTATAATCTGCCTTTCCTATTTTAGGCAAGCTTAGGAAAGTCCCTCAAGCCTATTTGGCTTCCCTTGGACTGTAAATAAATATACATGGATAGATAGATTTAGGATATAAATCCTATTCTAGAGCTAGCAGTCTCCATGATCACCCCACAACTCTGCTCCTTTCACTACTTACTTCACTGAACTACCCACATCTCCTCTCCTTTCCCCCCCCCTCCCCTCCCCTCCCCTCCCCTCCCCTCCCCTCCCTTCCCTCCCCTCCCCTCCCCTCCCCTCCCCTCCCCTCCCCTCCCCTCCCTTCCCCTCCACTCCACTCCCCTCCTCTCCCCTCCCCTCCCCTCCCATCACCTCCCTCCACCTCAACCTCCCATCACCTCCCATCACCTCCCACCCCTCTCATCACCTCCTCACCTCTCTTCTCCTCTTTTCTCCTCTTTCCACCTCCTCTTATCCCCAGCAGGAGACAGGCTACAAGCTGTTCACCAAAGCTAGTAGTCTCCATGATCACCTCATAACTCCGCTGCCTCCACCACTTACTTCACTGAACTCCCCGCATCTCCTCTCCCCTCCTCCACTCTGCTCTTCTCATTTCTCCTCTTCTCATCTCCTCCCATGCGCAGCTGAAAGAGAGGGCCGCCAAGCTGACCAGTAAAGCTAGCAGCCTGGAGGGGTTAGAGGGTACTCTGAGGTCCCAGTTGCAGAACTCACAGGTGAGTCACTGCTCCCCAACACCCAACTGTGCTGACTGTGCTTATGATTCAACCAACTGTGCTGACTGTGCTGATGATTCAACCAACTGTGCTGACTGTGCTGAGGATTCAGCCAACTGTGCTGACTGTGCTTATGATTCAACCAACTGTGCTGACTGTGCTGATGATTCAACCAACTGTGCTGACTGTGCTGATGATTCAACCAACTGTGCTGACTGTGCTGATGATTCAACCAACTGTGCTGACTGTGCTGATGATTCAACCAACTGTGCAGACTATGTATGCCCCCCCCCCCCCCCCCCCCCCCCCCCCCCCCCCCACACACACACACACACACACACACACACACAGACACAGACACACACCTGCACGCACCCCTACCACCACCATCCCCTATCCCACCCCCACCCAACCCCCACCCCCTACACGCACACGCACACACCCTCTCACCCATACCCTATTTTTGTCACTTATTCCTAGCAGGATTATGAGTGATGGCTGCCTTAAATCACACCCTGAGATGTGTTCCTTGTAGTGATCGTATCAAATAAAAT
The DNA here is from genome assembly GCA_013435795.1 of Chlamydomonas sp. ICE-L. NCBI lineage: Eukaryota > Viridiplantae > Chlorophyta > Chlorophyceae > Chlamydomonadales > Chlamydomonadaceae > Chlamydomonas > Chlamydomonas sp. ICE-L. Next base: position 5,881,929 of record JACBWV010000234.1, read on the forward strand.
GATATGCTAAGAAAAACGCAGGAAAAACATATTTATTATTGCACTTCACACCCGAAGTTTGAAAACAATGATATTTATTCCACATCCATGGAAGCTGGTCTACCAGCAGCACTTTCTAGGCAGCTCCCTGAGCCAGCCACATTACAAACTTACCCCATCACGACCACCGCCACTGCTACCAGCACTACAGCCACCACTATGCCACCATCACCACCACCCTCACCGCCATCAAAACCATCAACACCGCCACCCACCACCAACACCGCCACCACCAACACCGCCACCACCAACACCACCAACACCGCTTCCGCCACCTAACACGACCACCACCACCAAAATTGCCCAACCACCACCACCTCCACCTCCACCAACACCAAATCTACCAAACCACCACCAACATCACCAAAACTACCAAACCACCACCACCACCTCTCCTGTACCTTCCCGTTTCATGTAGAGTGAAGTGACACGTCTGTCCGCTGAGTCAGCAGAGCGTGGGCGCCAGCTGGAGTCTACCAAGAGTGACGCGGGTGAGCTGCGCTCTCAGCTCAATTCAGTCATGGCGGACAAGAGGTCGACTGAGGGGCTCCTTGATACTGAGCTCAAAAGGTGGGGACTGGATCAGGGACTTCCGGGGGCCATGTGCTGGGGTTAGCATTGCAGTTGAGCTGGGGTCTCAGCTGAATCCGGTCATGGAAGACAAGAGGTCGATTGAGGGGCTCCTTGATACTGAGCTAACAAGGTGGGGGCTGGATCAGGGATGCTTTATTAGAGTCCGGGGGCCTTGTGCTGGATGTAGCATTGCAGTTGAGCTGCGCTCTCACCTCAATTCAGTGATGGTGGGCAAGAGGTCCACTGAGAGGCTCCTTGATACTGAGCTCAAAAGGTGGGGACTGGATCATGGATATGTTGCTTCGGTTCTGAGTTCAGTCCGAAAGTGGCCCTGTGGTAGGGCTGGCTTTGTTGCAGGGATGCCCTGGGTCTGGAGGTAGCCTTGTAGTATGATAGGGGTCTCAACAGAATTCAGTCATGCGGTCTACTGAAGGCCCCCTTGATTTGGAGCTCAAAGGGTGGGACTTGATCATATTTGTGTTGATGATGCGGTGCAGAGTACAGTCCGAAAGTGGCCCTGTGGTAGGGCTGGCTTTGTTGCAGGGATGCCCTGGGTCTGGAGGTAGCCTTGCAGTGGGATAGGGATCTCAACAGAATTCAGTCATGGCGGATAAGAGGTGGGCTAAGGGTCTCCTTGATACTGAGCTCAAAAGGTGGGGACAGGATCAGGGACTCATAAATTAGAGTCTGGGGGCCTTGTGGTAGGGGTGGCATTGCAGTTGAGCTGGGATCTCAGCTGAATCCAGTGTTGGCGGACAAGAGGTCGACTGAGGGACTCCTTGATACTGAGCTCAAAAGGTGGGGACAGGATCAGGGACTCATAAATTAGAGTCTGGGGGCCTTGTGGTAGGGGTGGCATTGCAGTTGAGCTGGGATCTCAGCTGAATCCAGTGTTGGCGGACAAGAGGTCGACTGAGGGACTCCTTGATACTGAGCTCAAAAGGTGGGGACTGGATCAGGGACTCATAAATTAGAGTCTGGGGGCCTTGTGGTAGGGGTGGCATTGCAGTTGAGCTGGGATCTCAGCTGAATCCAGTGTTGGCGGACAAGAGGTTGACTGAGGGACTCCTTGATACTGAGCTCAAAAGGTGGGGACTGGATCAAAGATATGTTGATGCGGTGCAGAGTACAGTCATAAGGTGGCCTTGTGGTAGGGGTACAGTCAGAAGGTGGCTTTGTTGTAGGGATACCCTGAATCTGGAGGTAGCCTTGTAGTGGGATGGGGATCTCAACATAATTCAGTGATGGCGGTCTATTGAATGCCACGTGCTCCCGTAATACCACGCCTCACCAGGCGTTATTATTGCATGGGCTACACTGCAAATGTAGGGGGGTGTCCGGCACCCTTGTCAGCCCCCCAGCCCCCCACCCCCCCACCCATAATGCACCCTTATAAGCCAACTATGACAGTGTTCTTTTTTTGGGCTGCGTGTAGCAGCTTTTAGGCAGCTCTTTTCACCCACCCTTGGGCCAAACATGAAGCTAACACACACGCACACACGCACCACCACCACCACTTTCTCTCCAGGCTCTGCTCTGAAGTGCAGCAGGCATGCTCATCCAATAAAAGTGTTACGCATCATACACATAGCCCCCCACACACATACCCACCCACCCACCCACCGACCACCACTTTCTCCCCAGGTTTCGCTCTGAAGTGCAGCAGGCATGCTCATCCAAGCAAACTGCTGAGAGTGAACTGACGAGGCTGAAGTTCGAGATGGCATCGCTGTCCAAGGCCAAGGAGGACGAAGGGAGCAGGTTGCGGTCTGAGTTGGCCACCGCATCCCAGTCAGCAGCAAGGGGGGAGCAGAGTAGAAACCATGTGTCTCAGGTAGGGTTGATAAATATTGTACTGCTATTAAGTAAACATGTCAGTGGGGTTGATAAATATTGTACTGCTATAAAGTAAACATGACAGTGGGTTGGAGATGCTGTCCGCTATAAAGTTAAACATGACAGTGGGGTTTGATAAATAGTGTACTGCTATAAGTAAACATGCAGTGGGTTGATACATACTGTACGCTATACAAACAAGTAAACATACAGTGGGGTTGAAATATTGCCTGCTATAAGTAACATGAAAGTTGGGGTTATAAATATTGTATCTCTGGCTATAAAGTAGACAGACAGTGGGGTTGATAAATATTGTACTGCTATAAAGTACGCATGAAAGTGGGGTTGATACATAATTGTACTTCTATAAGTAAACATGACCATTGGGGTTTTATAAATATGGTAGCTGCTATGAAAGTAGACATGGACAGTGGGTTGAATATTGTATCTGCTATAAATTAAACTGACATTGGTGTTGATAATATTGTACTGCTATAAGTAAACATGACGTGGGGTTTGAATAAATATTGTACTGCTATAAAGTAAACATGACAGTGGGGTTGATAAATATTGTACTGCTATAAAGTAAAACATGACAGTGGGGTTGATAATATTGTACTGCTATAAAGTAAACATGACAGTGGGGTTGAGAAATATTGTACTGCTATAAAGTAAACATGACAGTGGGGTTGATAAATATTGTACTGCTATAAGTAAACATGACAGTGGGGTTGATGAATATTGTACTGGCTATAAAGTAACATGACAGTGGGGTTGATAAATACTGTACTGCTATCAAGTAAACATGACAGTGGGGTTATAAATATTGTAACTGCTATAAAGTAGACATGAAAGTGGGGTTGATAAACATTGTACTGGCTATAAAGTAAACATCGAAAGTGGGGTTGATAAATATGTACTGCTATAAAGTAAACATGACACGTGGGGTTGATAAATATTGTACTGCTATAAGTAAACATGACAGTGGGGTTGATAAATACTGTACTGCTAAAAGTAAACATGACAGTGGGGTTGAATAAATATTGTACTGCTATAAATAAACATGACAGTGGGGTTGATAACTACTCGTACTGCTATAAAGTAAACATGACAGATGGGGTTGATTACTATTGTAACTGCTATAAAGGTAAACATGACAGTGGGGTTGATAATACTGTACTGCTAGAAAGTAACATACAGTGGGGTTTGATAAATATTGTTACTGCCTATAAATTAAACATGACATGGGGTTGATAAATATTGTCTGCTATAAATAACCATGACAGTGGGGTTGATAAATTATTGTACTGGCTATAAAGTAGCATGACGTGGGGTTGATAAATAGTGTAACTGTCTATAAAGTAAATATGATCAAAGGTGGGGTTGATAAATATTGTACTGCTATAAAGTAAACATGACAGTGGGGTTGATAAATACTGTACTGCTATAAAGTAAACATGACAGTGGGGTTGATAAATATTGTACTGCTATAAAGTAAACATGACAGTGGGGTTGATAAATATTGTACTGCTATAAAGTAAACATGACAGTGGGGTTGATAAATATTGTACTGCTATAAAGTAAACATGACAGTGGGGTTGATAAATACTGTACTGCTATAAGGTAAACATGACAGTGGGGTTGATAATCTTGTAACCTATAGAGTAAACATGACGTGGGTTGATAAATACTGTACTTGCTATAAAGTAAACTGACAGTGGGGGTTGATATATTGTAACTGCTATAAATAAAACCTGACAGTGGGGTTGATAATCCTGACTGCTGTAAAGTAACATGACAGTGGGGTTATAAATACTGTACTGGTGCTATAAGTAAACAGACAGTGGGGTTGATAAATATTTGTACTGCTATAAAGTAAACATGACGGGGGTTTATAAATATTGTACTGCTATACAGTAACATGACAGTGGGGTTGAAATATTGTACTGCTATACAAGTAAACAATGACAGTGGGGTTTTATACATATTGTAACTTCTATAAGTAAATCTGAACAGTGGGGTTGATAATATTGTGACTGCTAAAGTAAACATGACAGTGGGGTTGATAAATAGTGTACTGCTATAAGTAGGACTACATGAATGTGGGTTGATAAATATTGTACTGCTATAAAGTCGACATGAAAGTGGGGGTTGATAAATATTGTACTGCTAAAAGTAAATATGACAGTGGGGGGTTGATAAATATTGTACTGCTATAAAGTAAATATGACAGTGGGGTTGATAAATATTGTACTGCTATAAAGTAAACATGACAGTGGGGTTGATAAATATTGTACTGCTATAAAGTAAACATGACAGTGGGTTGATAAATATTGTACTGCTATAAAGTAAAATATGACAGTGGGGGTTGATAAATATTGTACTGCTATTAAGTAAACATGACAGTGGGGTTGATAAATATTGTACTGCTATAAAGTAAACATGACAGTGGGGTTGATAAATATTGTACTGCTATAAAGTAAACATGACAGTGGGGTTGATAAATATTGTACTGCTATAAAGTAAATATGACAGTGGGGTTGATAAATATTGTACTGCTATAAAGTAAACATGACAGTGGGGTTGATAAATATTGTACTGCTATAAAGTAGACATGAATGTGGGGTTGATAAATATTGTACTGCTATAAAGTAGACATGAAAGTGGGGTTGATAAATATTGTACTGCTATAAAGTAAACATGACAGTGGGGTTGATAAATATTGTACTGCTATAAAGTAAATATGACAGTGGGGTTGATAAATATTGTACTGCTATAAAGTAGACATGAAAGTGGGGTTGATAAATATTGTACTGCTATAAAGTAAACATGACAGTGGGGTTGATAAATATTGTACTGCTATAAAGTAAATATGACAGTGGGGTTGATAAATATTGTACTGCTATAAAGTAAACATGACAGTGGGGTTGATAATTACTGTACTGCTCTAAAGTAAACATGACAGTGGGGTTGATAAATATTGTACTGCTATAAAGTAAACATGACAGTGGGGTTGATAAATATTGTACTGCTATAAAGTAAACATGACAGTGGGGTTGATAAATATTGTACTGCTATAAAGTAGACATGAATGTGGGGTTGATAAATATTGTACTGCTATAAAGTAGACATGAAAGTGGGGTTGATAAATATTGTACCCGCTATAAAGTAGACATGAAAGTGGGGTTGAGAAATAAGTATACAGATGATAAGGTACAGACCTGGTTACAGATGTGTACAGTTGGCTATACCGCATCCCAGTCAGCAGCAAAAGGGGAGCAGAGTGGAAAGCATGTGTCTCAGGTAGGGTTGGTTAATATTGTACCGCTATAAAGTATACATAAATGTGAAAATGAGACATTTTAAAGTGGGGTTGAGAAATTAGTATGATTAGTTACAGATGTGTAAAGTTGGCTACCGCATCCCAGTCAGCAGCAACAGGAGAGTTGAGCAGATAGCTTGTGTGTCAGGTAGGGTTGAAAGCAAGATGACACGTGATATTGTCGAAAGTGTCATATTTTGGACAAGGGGAGCAGGTTGCTGTCTGAGTTGGCCAACGCATCTCAGTCGGCAGCAAGACAGGAGCAGAGCAGGACGCATGTGCCTCAGGCAGGTTGCCCCCCCCCCCCCCCCCCCCCCCCCCCCCCCCCCCACACACACACACACCATCTCTCTCCCTCTTGACCTGCTCTCTCATCCCCACAGCTCCAGCAGAACCACCACCACCACATTACGGACAAAATGCTTTATGCCAACTTCAAAACATGGCCCCCATCCCCCCCACACATTGCCAACATCTCTCTCCCTCTTGACCTGCCCTCTCAGCTCCACAGCTCCACCACCACCACCACCACCACATTACGGACAAAATGCTTTATGCCAACTTCAAAACATTGCCCCCATCCCCCCCACACATTGCCAACATATCTCTCCCTCTTGACCTGCCCTCTCATCTCCACAGCCCCAGCACCACCACCAGCACCACCAGCACCACCACCACCACCACCACATTACGGACAAAATGCTTTATGCCAACTTCAAAACATGGCCCCCATCCCCCCCACACATTGGCAACATCTCTCTCCCTCTTGACCTGCCCTCTCATCTCCACAGCTCCAGCACCACCACCACCACCACATTACGGACAAAATGCTTTATGCCAACTTCAAAACATGGCCCCCATCCCCCCCACACATTGCCAACATCTCTCTCCCTCTTGACCTGCCCTCTCATCTCCACAGCTCCAGCAGCACCACCACCACCACCACCACATTACGGACAAAATGCTTTATGCCAACTTCAAAACATTGCCCCCATCCCCCCCACGCATTGCCAACATCTCTCTCCCTCTTGACCTGCCCTCTCATCTCCACAGCCCCAGCACCACCACCAGCACCACCACCACCACCACCACCACATTACGGACAAAATGCTTTATGCCAACTTCAAAACATGGCCCCCATCCCCCCCACACATTGCCAACATCTCTCTCCCTCTTGACCTGCCCTCTCATCTCCACAGCCCCAGCACCACCACCACCACCACCACCACCACCACCACATTACGGACAAAATGCTTTATGCCAACTTCAAAACATGGCCCCCATCCCCCCCACACATTGCCAACATCTCTCTCACCCTTGACCTGCCCTCTCATCTCCACAGCTCCACCACCACCACCACCACCACATTACGGACAAAATGCTTTATGCCAACTTCAAAACATGGCCCCCATCCCCCCCACACATTGCCAACATCTCTCTCCCTCTTGACCTGCCCTCTCATCTCCACAGCTCCAGCACCACCACCACCACCACCACATTACGGACAAAATGCTTTATGCCAACTTCAAAACATGGCCCCCACCCCCCCCACACATTGCCAACATCTCTCTCCCTCTTGACCTGCCCTCTCATCTCCACAGCCCCAGCACCACCACCAGCACCACCACCACCACCACCACCACATTACGGACAAAATGCTTTATGCCAACTTCAAAACATGGCCCCCATCCCCCCCACACATTGCCAACATCTCTCTCACCCTTGACCTGCCCTCTCATCTCCACAGCTCCAGCACCACCACCACCACCACCACATTACGGACAAAATGCTTTATGCCAACTTCAAAACATGGCCCCCATCCCCCCCACACATTGCCAACATCTCTCTCCCTCTTGATCTGCCCTCTCATCTCCACAGGTCCACCACCACCACCACCACCACCACCACCACATTACGGACAAAATGCTTTATGCCAACTTCAAAACATGGCCCCCATCCCCCCCACACATTGCCAACATCTCTCTCCCTCTTGACCTGCCCTCTCATCTCCACAGCCCCAGCACCACCACCAGCACCACCACATTACGGACAAAATCCTTAATGCCAACTTCAAAACATGGCCCCCATCCCCCCCACACATTGCCAACATCTCTCTCCCTCTTGACCTGCCCTCTCATCTCCACAGGTCCACCACCACCACCACCACCACATTACGGACAAAATGCTTTATGCCAACTTCAAAACATGGCCCCCATCCCCCCCACACATTGCCAACATCTCTCTCTTGACCTGCCCTCTCATCTCCACAGCTCCAGCACCACCGCCACCACCACCACCACCACATTACGGACAAAATGCTTTATGCCAACTTCAAAACGCTGCCCCTATCCCCCCCACACATTGCCAACATCTCTCTCCCTCTTGACCTGCCCTCTCATCTCCACAGCCCCAGCACCGCCACCAGCACCACCAGCACCACCACATTACGGACAAAATCCTTAATGCCAACTTCAAAACATGCCCCCCATCCCCCCCACACATTGCCAACATCTCTCTCCCTCTTGACCTGCCCTCTCATCTCCACAGCTCCAGCACCACCACCACCACCACCACCACCACATTACGGACAAAATGCCAACTTCAAAACATGGCCTCCATTCCCCCCAGACACTGCCATCATCTCTCTTCCTCTTGACCTGCACTCTCATCCACACAGCTTCTGCAGATCCACCACCACATTACGGACAAAATGCTTTATGTCAGCTACAAAACACGGCTCCAATTCTCCCCACACACTGCCACCATGTCTCTCCCTCTTTGCCTTCCCTCTCATGCCAACAGCTCCAGCAGCAACAGCACCATAATATGGACGTAATACTTTTTGTCAACCTCAAGACATGCCCCCCTCCCCCCACAAACACCCACCCACACACACACATACAACAACACAACAACACAACACACAACAGCACACAACAGCACACAACACCGACAAAATGCTGGATGCCAACTTCAAAACATGGCCCCCATCCCCCATCCCCCATACACATAGCCCCCATCTAACCTCTTTACCTTCCCTCTCATGCCCACAGCTCCAGCAGCAGCTGGCAGATCAGCAGAAAGTTGTGGCTGAGAAGGATCTGGCAATACAGCGATTGCACCAGGAGCGTGAGTTCCTGCAACAGCAGTACGATTCCTTGAGGAGGACGTCCATCTCCCCCATCGCCGCTGCTACAGGTGTGGTTAAGCGCGGAGTGGGGCTGTGAGTGGGAGAGGGGGGGGAAGAGGGTGTGTGTATGTGGCGGTGGTGGTGGTGGAAGAGTGTAAATTCTTGCAACAGCACTTTCGATTCCTCGAGGAGGATGTACTTCTTCCCCATGGCCGCTGCTACAGGTGTGGTTGAGGGCGGAGTGGGGCTGTGAGTGGGAGTGTGGGGGGGGAGAGATGGTGTTTGTGTATGTGGCGGTGGTGGTGCTGGAAGAGTGTAAATTCTTGCAACAGCAGTCCGATTCCTTGAGGAGGACGTCCTTCTTCCTGGTGCCCGCTGCTACAGGTGTGCTTGGTATTTTGATGTGTTCATGTGGTTGATCTATAGACACCGCATATATATGTTGGTATGTTAACTAATACCATGCCAATTGTTAGCATGTATATGTAATGCATATCAGATTTGGTTGAGCGTGGAGTGGAGTGGAGAGAGGGTCTTAATCTGTGTTACTCTTAATAAGTGCCAATCTTATATGGATGAGAGTTGCAATATGCTTTCGAACTAAAACCAGCTTAACCCCAATGCAACCAAACTCTTAACCAACTTATCCCAGGTGCATCCAAACTTAACACAAGCGCTACACAACTCCAACCCAAGCGCTCCACAATGTAACCCTACAACTTCATAACTTTACCCAACCACTACCCAACTGATAACGTGGTATCCAATTGCAACCAAGCTTGACCCAACTTCCACCCAACTGAACACAACTGATACCAAATGAACCCAACCGCTACCCAACGCCCACACAGGCCGACGGATAAGGTTGTACCCAAGGTCAATCAAGCTTAACCCAAATGCCACCCAACTTGACCCAACTGCTACCCAACTGAACCCAACGTCTACCCAACTCCCACCCAGGCCGACTAATAAGGTTGTACCCAACTGAACACAACCACTACACAACTGATGAGGTAGTACCCATCCAACTGCCATCCAACTTGTTCAAACCGCTACCCTACTGAACCCACCTGCTTTCAACTCCCAACCAACCCAACTGATAATGTGGTAAGCAAGCTGCAATCCAACTGAACCCAACCACTCCTCAACCCAACCAACCCAACTCCTCAACCAACCCCAACCAGCCCAGCTCCTCTACCCCAACCAGCCCAAGGTGATAAGCAAGCTGCTGAGTCAGCCCCTGATGTTGACATGGCAGATGCCGCTGAGGGCGGGACAACCAAGAACAAGAGGGCCTGGGTGCCCCCCCCCCCCCCCCCCCCCCCCCCCCCCCCCCCCCCCTCAATCTGCTGTCACCCAATCAACCCAAGGTAGTTAACGCGCTGCTGAGTCAGCCCCTGATGTTGACATGGCAGATGCCGCGGAGGGGGGACAAAACAAGAGGGCCAGGTTTGCCCCCCCCCCCCAAGCTGCTGCCATACCCCTCCCTAACCCAACCAAACCCAACCAACCCGACTGCTAAGGTGTCAAGCGTGCTGCTGAGTCAGCCCCTGATGTTGACATGGCAGATGCCTCTGAGGGCGTACAAAACAAGAGGGTCAAGATACAACAAAAGGCCCCCACCAAAGCTGCTGTCACACCCACTGCTGCTGCTGCAGAGGAAGATGACGAGTTCAAGTCGCCATTCAGTCATGAGCGGGAGGTAGGATGATGCTGGTGCTAGTGAATGGGTGATGTTGTTGTTATGGTGGTGGTGGTGTTGCAGAGAAGGACGAGTTCAAGTCGCCATTCAGTCATGGGAGCGAGGTAGGATGGTGCTGATGGGTGGGTGGGTGATGTTGTGGTGGTGATGGTGGTGGTGGTGGTGCAGAGGATGACGAGTTCAAGCCGCCATTCAGCCATGGGAGCGAGGTAGGATGATGGTGGTGGTGGTGGGTGATGTTGTGGTGGTGGTGGTGGTGCTGCTGCAGAGGAGGACGAGTTCAAGTCGTCATTCAGACATGAGTGCAAGGTAGGATGATGGTGCGGGGTGATGTTTTGCTGTTATGGTGGTGGTGGTGCTGGAGATGAGGTTGACTTCAAGTTGTCATTCAGTCATGAGCGCAAGGTAGGATGCTGGGGCTGGGGGGGGGGGATGTTGTCGGTGATGAGGAGGAGGAGGATGGTGGTAACATTATCTTCGTGCCCTATTGGACCCCAGATGTGCCCGCAGCTTGACAGTGTCAAGGGTGGTAGTGGTGGTGGTAGAATAAGGCTTTGGGGTTTGTTCTTAGCTGTAGAGCATAACCAATTTTGACATTGAATGCGTCTACCACACACTTGTTACAACTCTCGAGAGTTGACTCTCAAGTTCAACAAGTGGTGGTGGTGAGATGGTGGTGTAATGTTGGTGTTGTGGTTGGTGGTGGTGAGACGAGGGTGTGGTGTTATGTTGGTTGTGGTGAGATGAGGGTATGGTGCTTGTCCTTGGCTGAAGAGCATGACAACTTCTGCAACGCAAATGGTTTAACCTCTATAGAAGCCGTGGACTTATCACTCCGCGGTATCTGGAGCCAGATACCACGGAGTGATAAGTCCACAGCTTCTATAGACCACTCATGTTGTTGGGACTCTTACGAGTTGACACCTAGGTAGGACAATGGCCCCTGGCATTAGCTAGCGCTGTTCGCCATCGCCAAGATCCTCGACCTCAGCCCGAAGCTAGAAAGCCCGGACATGGGCAAATTCATGGACAAGAACACCGACATTGGACAAAGGCCTTCCTGGAATCTGTCCGCCATCGTGCCTTTTATAGACCACTCATGTTGTTGAGACTCTTACGAGTTGACACCTGAGTAGCAAGGGTTTTTCTTTTCAAATAGGAAAGTTTTTTTTTACTAGCTGTATGGTTTCAGGCCTCCTCCAGGGACAGCGTTTGCATAGCTTTACAGGGCTATTTAGGGCCAAACTTTTGTTATGTAGTGGCAATTATGGCCAAAACGGCGATCATTATATATACCGGGGGGGGGGGGGGGGGGGGGGGGGAATCCCTGCAGTGTAGGACAATGGCCTTCCTGGAATCTGTAGCAATACCGCACTTATGTTTTTACCCCTGCATTTGACATTTAAGGGCCTTGTGTATTTTATTAGGAGGAGGAGGAGGATGGTGGTAATATTCTCCTCGTGCCCTAGTGGACCCCAAATGTGCCCGTGGCTTGACGGTGTCAAGGGTGGTGGTGGCGGTGGTGGGATAAGGCTTTTGGATGTGTTCTTAGCTAAAGAGCTTGACCACTTATGACAAGTGAATGGGTCTGTTTCAAGGCCACACGCTTTGATGGAACTCTCAAGAGTCAACTCTCAAATTCAACCAGTGGTGGTGGTAGTGAGATGTTCGTGTAATGGTGGTTGTGGTGGTGAGGTGGTGGAGCTTGTCCTTGGCTGGAGAGCGTGACCACTTTTGCAAAGTGAATGGGGCAACCTCAAGACCACACGTTTTGTTGGAACTCTTGTTGGCACTAAAATTCAACCAGTGATGGTGGTGGTGAGATGTTGGTGTAATGTTGGTGGTGGTGAGATGAGAGTGTGGTGCTTGTCCTTGGCTGAAGAGCATAACCACTTTTACTAATTCAGCCAGTGGTGGTGGTTATATGACTGTATGAGGGTGTGGAGCTTGTCCTTGGCTGAAGAGCATGACAACTTCTGCAACGCAAATGGTTTAACCTTTATAGGAGCTGTGGACTTATCACTCCGCGGTATCTGGAGCCAGATACCACGGAGTGATAAGTCCACAGCTTCTATAGACCACTCATGTTGTTGGGACTCTCAAGAGTTGACACCTGAGTAGCAGGGATTTTCCTTTTCAAGTCAAAAAGTTTTTTTTTGTTCTGTTTGGTTTCAGGTCCCCTCCAGGGACAGCGTTTTATAGCTTTATAGGGCCATTTAGGGCCAAATGTTTTGTTATATAGCGACAAGTAGGGCCAAAACGGTGATCATTATATATACCAGGAGGGGGGGGGTGGAATCCCTGCAGGGTAGGACAATGGCCTTCCTGGAATCTGTAGCAATACCGCACTTAAGTTTTTACCCCTGCGGTTGACATTTGAGGGTCTTTTGGGAAACCGCACTTTTTGTTTGTTGGGCTCTCAACTAGAACCCGGATGATGATAGAATTCGTGCTCTTCTGTTTGCCTTGTCTTAGCAGCTGCTAGGCAGCTCCCTGAGCCAGCCACTGGTCTGCACCGAGCTATTCCAGCAGTTGTGGACAGCTAATTGTGTCGTTGGCAAGGTGCTGTAGGGTTCGCCAGATTTGGCTGAATAGCCAGTCAGTGGACCTGCCTATGGCTAGGTGTTATAATCATGTTAAAAGCTGAAATATATGTAGGTTATAAGCATATATATGTATACATATATGTATATATATAATATAAAATATATATATATATATATTATAAGCAAGATGATAAGCTGATTATAAATAAGATTCAAAGCAGGTTACATGCAAGTTTAATGCAACCTGTTAGCTGCCTGCTGAAAAGGAAGGCACTGTATGCCATCCTAATACATTCAAGTTGACCTCAATTCCGCGTCCGCTTTGACCTTCAAGTGTCTACACTGCGTACTTTCAATACACTGCGTACTTTCAATCTAGCTAGCTAGTATATCCCTATGTGTGCACCCCTATCTGTCTATCTGGCTGTCTGTCTATCTATCAGTCTATCTATCTATCCCTCTAGTGTAAATATATGTTTATATATGTGTCTATGTATCTGTCTATGTATCTGTCTGTCTGTCTGTCTGTCTGTCTATATGTCTGTCTTTCTGTCTGTCTATATGTCTGTCTTTCTGTCCGTCAGTCTGTCTGTCTATTTATCTCAGGTGCTGTTCAGCCTTGTGCTTCCCCAGGACTGAATCACAGCAAAGCAAATCCAGAGGCATGAGAACTAATGACCCCATCCCCCCCCCCCCCCCCCCCCCCCCCCCCCCCCTCCAACTTGTGCCCTAAACCCCAAAACCTCTAGCTGCATTAACCCAAACCCTTAAGCCCTCCAACTGCCTTAACCCTAATCCTAAACTCCTCCAACTGGATGCTAGGTGTTGTTGAAGGACAGGGCCACGCCAGGCAGCGCACAAGCAGGTGCTGATGAGGCAGGCACCAGTAGTGCGGGAGGGACCAAGCCAATTTTACCTGCTGACATCGACAAGTCTTCTATCGCCGTGAGTGGCTGGGTGCTCTTTGTATGTGTGTACTCCCCAAATATCTGGGAGATCACAGATAATTATCACTTTTTGTGCTGGTCACACTTGATTTGTGCTTTCAAGCGTGACCCCCAGGCCAAGCCAAGCCAACTGAACCTGACAGCATTGACAAGTTGACTATCAACGTGAGTGGGGCTCTGGCTTTGCTCCACGTGTCAGATAAGTGTAGGCTTCCAGAGAATGGGGGGTGGGGGTGGGGTGGGGGGGGTCAGGTTAGCTTTTCGGTGTCAGATAAAGCAGTAGGGTCCCAGAGCAGGGGGGGTCAGGTTAGCTTTTCGGTGTCAGATAAAACAGCAGGAGAGCCTATATCTGTCGACAAGCACGTACAGGCACGCAAAAAAGGCACGCATGCACAAATACAAACATACAGGCAGTCCAGTACCTCTACCTGGCTGTGCGTTTTCAAGATGACTATCAATGTGACTGGGGCATACATTGACACTGATTCCTACATCACAAAAAATAAAGAAAATCCTGGTATCCACACACCATGCACATGCACGTAAAATGGGCACGCGCACATACAACACATTTTAATTGGTGGTTGGCCTGAGTGCAAGCAAACGGGCTGGCCCCTCAACCTAATGCCTCGTAATAAGGCGTTTTCATTTTTCAACCAATCTAGCATCTCGGATGACTGCGTTGACCAAATGAGGACTACCAGTGAGATTGGTGGTTGGCCTCAGTGCAAGGTCCACGGGGTTCAGGGGCAGTGCGTCGCTCTGGGGTCGCACTGAGTCGCTCAATTTGTGACGCGTTGCACAGAAGAAAAAAGTGCACGAGTCATGAACTGGTCCCCAATGGATCGTAAACCAGACTTGTACAGCGGAGGGCCCGAGTTCCAGTGATGTTTAGCTATCATAATTGTACGTTTACCTGGTTTTACATACAAACTCCCCTACAATGTTTTACAAACAGACTTGACCACTGTCATACAAACCTTGATGTTTCCTGCCCACATCTGTGTTTCCTGCCCTCACCTGCCCCCTGCTGGTGTTTCATGCCCCCAACTGTGTTTCCTGCCCCCACCCTTCAGGCTATCAAGATCTTCTTGACCGATTCTGGATTTGAAACCGACGTGTTTGAGTACACCATGCGCAAGCCAGCTCCAAAGAAGAGTGACTGGTAAGGCTCTTTCTATTTGAACGATATTGGTTTATTGTCTACCTCACTAGAGTGCTAATGAATGCGCAGAAAGACCATGAAAAGAGAAGGGAACTAATGATGAATAGGAGAAGAAAACGATTTGTTCACGTTTACGTTTTTCCTGGTAAATATTCTTTGTACTGTGAGCAGCCAGTTGCTGGCTAGAGCCATGTATCCAAGTTCAAGTTTAAGCAATAAATTAATTGTAAGTTTTCAATTGAGTAAGTTGAAGGAATGAACGTGCAAGGCTTGCTGACCCACAATCTACCGCGAGACAACTGCAACCAACGCGCAAGGCTTGCTGACCTACAACCTACCCGTTCGAAACAACTTGCTGTGTGATGGGTTGGGAGATGACAACTGAAAGTTCCATATGTACACACGCGCTACCCCTGGACTGTTACACTCACGCACGAAGACACACACCAAAGAGATACTATACATCGTTATTTCCCAGTGCATGTGTATGTTGCTACAGTCTAGGGGTAGGCAAAATAGGCTTGCCCAACCGTGACACGAGGGGCTAAAACGAAATAGCACTGATGAACTGAACCCCAATAAATCGTTTTGCGGACGGAGCCCTAAGTTTGTGCTACAGTGCAAATTTAATTATACGATAAATTATACATATATCACATGTTACAGTCGAGGGTTTGCATCCTTTGAGGCGGGAACCCTCGTAAAAGAAGTCCAGGGGCATCCAGTCATCAGGCTGAAGGGACTCGCCTCTCTTTATTTTTGTCTGCTATGTGTAGCAGCTTCTAAGCAGCTCCCTTTCCCTGTCATTGGGCCAAACCAAAAGCTAGCTAATGCGTATGAAATTTGACATGCCAGGCATTCCAATGCAGCTGCAAGCTTTGGGTTTGACCTAGTGGCTGGCTAATGGGGCTGGCGGGAAGCTGCCATGAGTTGCCCAAAAAAGAAACATTGGGACTCGCCCAAGCTCGAATAGTTGGTATTAACGAAATGGTCCCAAATTACCATGTAGCCATTCATTGTCCATCCCCATCTTGGGCCATGGCAGGACATGGGCGCTCGCCCAAACTTGAACTGCATCAGCATCTGACATTGACCAACAACTATGGCTGTGCAGGGTGAAGCTTGTGAAAGAGAAGTGTGCGTGATGCAAAATGCCCCAAGAGTTCGGCGGCCATCCAACCTTGGCTGCCTGCTGATCGATTGATTTACTTGCACCAACTGAAATAATGATCATGATAACGCCTGGCGGGCGTGGTATTAAGGGAGCCCCGTCTTACGGCGGTAGGGATCGGGCTGCTACTTTACCTGGACAAAGCTACCATGGCGGTTGACAGTGACCGCGAAGCTGCATGTTGATCGATTGTTATTATTTTTAACACCTACCTTGGTTACTCCTAGGAGTAACACTGGTCAGTGGTGCGTGTGTGATTGGGTGTGGGCTGGCAACTCCCACCGGCCTAATGGTGCCTACTTGTTCGTTCTGTGGAGGAGGAACTCCTCCAATCGCATATAATATGTTGAGTATAGGGCTAGCATAAGGAGCAGGGTACTTCAAACGGACCCCAGGGGTTGCGTCCTGGGACGCACCCAATTCGATATGCTGCGTCCTGGGACGCACTCAACCTTTCAGGCTGCGTCACACTCTCAACAGAACCCATAACCCACGGCAATGGAGTGGTGGTGGGCCAATCAACTGATGGGTGAGACGCAACCAACATCCCGAACCTGCGTCCGCGCCACAACCAACATCCTGAACCTGCGTCCGGAACGCAACGGACCCTCCCATGTTGCGTCCTAATAAAATGCGACCATAGTCACTAGTCAGGTACACGAGAAATAAGTTATCATACGTTGGTATGCACGTTGTATAGGTATATATGTACACGATTGGATTGTTACATGTTTTTTCAGCCAACTCTGGGCAGTGCACCGTCTTCCACTTCCAAGCACCCCCGTGCGATACCCACGGGAACTAGGGAGCACACTCCCTACCCCTCCCACATATTAGACTGTGTATAGACTTGTTGAGGTCATATACTGAACTTGGTTACATAGCTCCAGCCAGCGATTTGGCTGCTTACCGTATCCAAAATAAATTTAGCTCGGAAATGTAAACGTGAACAAACTGTTTTCCCCTCAACTATAAAAAACCAATCACAAAAAATATTTCCTACCAAAAAATACTTGATCCAATCGCTTCATACGTTCATGTATAAAAAGAGCTTCGCTGGACCTTCCATTTCTGGATTGCACATCAGAACATTTAGAGGAATGATTTTGCTCTCAGTCTGGGAAATCGGGTTCAGATACCCTCTTCTGGAATTAAGTAAGGCTTCGACAGTCCATTCTACAAGCGCATTATGCAATATCTAAACTTGAGGTCCATTCCCAGGCATCCCAGTTCCTGTCTGTGCATTGAAGCAGAATTTGATTGTTACTTGGGTTTTCACTTTTCAGCCAACTCTGGGCTGCCCACCGCCTTCCAATTCCAAGCGGTGGTGGTTGAGGAGTAATGCCTCGAGTTCTGAACCCTGTTCCAGTTCTTTCACTGGAGCTTTAATTTGAGTTTAACCCGAGAGGAGCTTGAATTTAAACTCTACCCTATAACTCACTTCTGCAGTACCGTATCTAGGCCTCTAGGGACCAGCAAACCGGTAGCATATGAGGTTAACCTAAGGCGAGTGTGATATCATCGTATAAACCAGTATCGGTAAATGGTTACTGGGGCTAAGTCAGACTGCCGGCATCACATGATATAATATTTCCGTTACCAAGCAGTATCACAATCAAAGCAGATAATAACACTGTGTCGACCCTAGTCCAGTTCTTCCCGTGGTGACTAGGACATGACTGCACTAACGACAGGTACTAATGGATCACAATACCGGCAACCTAGACCAGACCTGAGTTTTTGGCCCCTGCAATCCTGCATCCACCCCTAACGAACCTCGCTCAGAATGCATCGTACTCTGCAACATCAGGCTGCAACACTGGCAGCTCGTAGGCCTGATTCGAAGACGAACAGGTCGCGCACCCCGTCGATGGCAAGATGGAAGATTCTAGATCCAGGCTGGAACAAAGCAAAAGCAGTGGGACAGCCATACAAGCAGCAGCAGTACTTGAACCTGAACTTGGTGACACGGCTCCAGCCAGCAATTTTGCTGCTCGCCGTTTTCGGAGAACAGCAGCAGTAGTGACGAGCAATATCCATCGATCGAAAAGCAGACGCGCTCGGCAGCATCGTCAAGGAGCATCGACTGGCAGCCAGCAGCGGTGAAAACAACATGGGTGCAACAAGAACAGCAGCAGCAGCGACTGGACGCAGCAAAATACCGGTAGCATCATCAAACGGCAGCAGTAGCACCCCCCAGGCGCATAAATTTCAGGTAGGAAAACCGCAAGCAACAATAGCCGTCCGAGTCAGAGGTCCTAGTCATGCTGGCAGATCCCCCGCGAATGGGCAATCAGGTGCAGAGGGGCAATAGAGCAGTTATGGGAGAGGGGGGCTTTAATATATCTAGCTCCTTTGAGGACAGTATTGCAATTGGACGCATTAACTTAAATTCAAATCATCTGAGGATTAAAAAAGGGATTAAACAAATGATGATCTCTTGATTTCTCTGGTACATCAGGCAACCTCATCAGTTTGTGCATCGCAGATCTCATGATCTCCTATTTTGTACATTGCATGTTCCTTTTTTATATTTATTTGGCACTCATCTCTTGCAACCAATCCAACATGCCAGTAAGGATTCAGGGCTACATTATTTTATCGATTATATATTTGGGTTCTGCCTCTACAGATTGGATCAAAGAATCACGGTCAGGCTAGTGCATGCTGTCTAGGACTGAAAGTTAAGATAATAAGCAGCATGCGTAATAAAAACACACTTGATTACTTCCGAGTATTACTGTAATATGCACCTCATACTGTAAGCTGCAGGCAATACGTATCACTGCACTTTTGTCACCCTAGTGTGCGTGCGAAAAAATTAAAGGAAGAGAGAGGGGGGAGCTGGGAGAAGGTCGTTTTTTACAGACTCAGTGAGTCGAAGCTAGCTGTATAAAGAAAGTGCAAAAGTTTACGTTACGTTAACCTTTTATGTCTCAGCGCGGTATCAAGTGTGTCCTGAGCACTACAAATAACCTAGGAAATAATGATTGCTCACCCGAGACATTAAATTTGATCGTAACGTAAGTGCCAAAGCTTACGTTATGATAACCTTCAATGCCTGGGACCAATAGTCAGCATTGCGTCCATACATACCGGTACTAAAATCACATTTACGTACTCCTCCCGCATGCTAGGCTCATAGCCTGGCATTGATATAAGTCAAATTATATTTATTCACCGCCTGGCATCAATGTAAGTCATACTATTTATTCATCACCTGGCATTAGTGTAAGTCATACTTTTTATTCGCCACCTGGTATTAATGGAAATCATACTATTTATTCACCACCTGGCATAATTAATGGGAGTCATACTATTTATTCACTGCCTGGCATTAATGTAAGTCAAATTCTATGTATTCACTGCCTGGCATTAATGGAAGTCAAATTCTATTTATTCACTGCCTGGCATTAATATAAGTCAAATTATGTTTATTCACCACCTGGCATTAATGCAAGTCATACTATTTATTCGCCCCTGGCATTAATGGAAATCATACTATTTATTCGCCACCTGGCATTAATGTAAGTCAAATTCTATGTATTCACTGCCTGGTATTATCGCAAGTCAAATTCTATGTATTCACCACCTGGCATTAATGTAAGTCGTACTATTTATTTACCACCTGGCATTAGTGTAAGTCGTACTATTTATTCGTTGCCTGGCATTAATGGAAATCATACTATTTATTCACCACCTGGCATTCATGTAAGTCATACTATTAATTTACCGCCTGGCATTCATGGAAGTCATTATATTTATTCCCCGCCTGGCATTAATGTAAGTCAAATTATATTTATTCACTGCCACGTATTATTGCAAGTCAAATACTTTTATTTATTCTGCTGCTTGATAGCTATTGGATACAACAAATTATAGCTTTTATTTTCAGCTATGATCAACAGCTTCCGGATGGCTCCCATGACTGGCTATTCAGCCAAACCTAATGCAAGCTAGTGCACCTAGAAGCTGATACAAACAGCCAAAACAGTTTTTTTTTTTTTTTTTGAAACAGCTGTCCAGAACTGCTGACATATTTGGGTGCAGTGTAGTCCCTGGCTCAGGGAGCTGCCTCGAAGCTGCCCAGAAAAGCCCAAAAGGAAAGCCCTGACAAGACTCTGTCCATGTCTTAGCCTCTTTCTTGCCCCAGCAGAGCAGCAAAGAGGACCCCTCACGCACATCAAACTAGACCATCTTGAGCCACCTGCCACACATACCCTACCCTACCCTACCCTACCCTACCCTACCCTACCCTACCCTACCCTACCCTACCCTACCCAAACCTACCCTACCCTACCCAAACCTACCCTACCCGATACGTGTATGGTATTGATTGGCTTTTGAATGGGCCAAGCTGCTCTGCGCTGTTTCTTTTTTTTGCTACTGCTGTTCTAGACGCCACTGCTGATGCCCTTGGTGCCACCGGGCAAGTAACCCTTCAGCACCAAGATCATGACATCCATAGCCCTGAGCTCAAGCTCTGCAATGATGTCGTCCACTTCTGAGCTGTCCATATCATCGCTGCTGTCGCTGCTTCCTAGTAGCAGCAGGGAGGTAGCAGCCTCCTCCTCCTCCTTGGGGGTGTCACCCAGCAGCAGCAGCGCAGTAGCCGCTACCTCCTCCTCATTAGCCGCCTCAAGGTAGTCGCTCTTCCTGCAGTCAGTCAGCTCGACGCTGCTGCTGCTCTTGTCGCCACTGCTCATGCCCTTGGTGCCACCAGGCATGCAACCCTTCAGCACCAAGGTCATGATATCCAGAGCCCTGAGCTCAAGCTCCGCAATAATGTCGTCCACTCCAGAGCTATCCACATCATCGCTGGTGTCGCTGCTTCCTAGCAGCAGCGGGGAGGTAGCAGCCTCCTCCTCCTCGGGCATGTTGCCCTTCGATAGAAGCAGGGAGGTGGCAGCCTTCTTCTCCTTGGGCGGGGCGTCCATCATCAGCAGCGCGGTAGCAGCCGCCTTCTCCTTCTTGGGAGTGTTGCCCTTCAACAGCAGCAGGGAGGTGGCGGCCTTCTCCTCCTTGGGCGTGTTGCCCTTCAACAGCAGAGCGGTAGCCGCCGTCGCCTCCTCCGTTGGCTTGTTGCGTAGCATCAGCAGTGCGCTGGCGGCGGCCACCTCCTCCACTGGCTGGTTGCACAGCATCAGCAGTGTGCTGGCCGCCGACCCCTCCTCCGTGGGCTTGTTGCACAGCATCAGCAGTGTGCTGGCTGCCGCCACCTCTGTTGGCTTGTTGCACAGCATCAGCAGTGTGCTGGCTGCCGCTACCTCCTCTGTTGGCTCGTTGCTTAGCATCATCAGTTTGCTGTCTGCCGCCACCTCCTCTGTTGGCTTGTTGCGCAGCATGAGCAGTGTGCTGGCTGCCGCCACCTCCTTGGGCTTGTTGCGCAGCATCAGCAGTGTGCTGGCTGCCGCCACCTCCTCCTTGGGCTTGTTGCGCAGCATCACCAGTGTGCTGGCTACTGCCACCTCCTCCATTGGCTTGTTGCGCAGCATCAGCAGTGCGCTGGCGGCTGACCCCTCCTCCGTGGGCTTGTCGCCTAGCATCAGCAATGCGCTTGTGGCCGCCTCCTCCTTCTTGGGCGTGTCGCCCTTCAACAGCAGAGCGGGAGCTGCGACCGCCATCTCCTTGGGCTTGCCGCCCAGCATCAGCAGTGCGCTGGCGTCTGTCTCCTCCGTGGGCTTGTGGCCCAGCATCAGCACTGCAGTAGTGGCCGCCTCCTCGAGGTAGTTGCTTTTTCTGCCCTCAGTCAGCTCGACACCGTTGCTGCTCTTGGCGGCACTGCTCGTGCCCTTGGTGCCATCGGAGGCGGCGCTCTCTCTGCTGGTGGCGGCACTGATGATCTTGTCGTTGGTGTTGCTACCCAGGTACAAGGCTCTAGGCTCCTGACGGATGCAGCTGGTACCGTCGCAGTTGAGTTTGCCGCAGCGTTTGCCGATGCAGCTGCTGCTTCCACCCCAGCTGCTTCTCTTGCTGGGGATGCTGCTGCTGCTGCTTTCCTTGGTGTAGCTGCATCCCCCGTACTCACAAACGTGGCAGGTGCAGGTCATGCAGCAGCCGGTGCAACCTCCCCCACTGCTGTTGACCTTAGTCAAAGCCATGTCACTCCAATCAGAGTTCACTTTGAACTCACTGTTGCCCCTGTACACAACCAAATCTGTGCTGGATGTAGTGTTCGATGCGGCTTGGCTTGGCTTGCCCTTGGCAGGTGCTTGAGTGCCTTTAAAGCAACCGGTGAAGGCTCCAGCCACACGGCTGTACATCTTCTTAAGAGCTCTGATAGCACTGGATGGAGCAAGCAGGCAAGCATGAGTGATCGGCGATGATAGGTCGGTGTGAATTAATGCATGTTTGTGGTAAATATATGATAGTTAAATGGGCAGTGTATGTATTTGCATCAAGCATATAATCGCGTGCACGGGTTTCTGTAGGTTTGTTTACACATTAGGAATCGAGCATGACTTAGTTGTCAATGACTGTAATATGGTGTGAGATTGTTAACGAGCCCTGACTCATTCAGAGGATGGAAACATCCTAAATTTGACAAGTGCAAAGTTCAATTATCTGCATAGCACAAAGTCTGGGCCCCCGTTGTTGACGATTTGTTGGGGCTCAATTCTCTAGTACTTGTTTTTCTAAACTGACTTTCCTGTTTGAAGGTTGATTGGGCAAGTCCCTGTTTGGCTACCCCTGGGCTATCAAAATACATGCATATGGCGAGTGTACTATTGTACATTCATAGTTGTATATACCTCTTAGCTTTCTTGGAACCTTTGGGCGTGGTAGGGGTGGGTCTAGTTCTTTGTTTCGGTTGCGGGGGCGGGAGCCTTGCATAATCCTGATAGGGTTAGGCAACACTAAACCACAACCGCAACAAAGAATGCAACCAGCCCCCATAGAAGCCAAAATGAGCCAAGAAAGAAAAGATGTATGAATGCAGTCATGTACAACATAAGAACACTCACGGTATGCACTACTGAACCAACTAACATTCGTATCTGCTCTCCTGCTGCTCCCTAAATAATTAATGTTGTACATGACTACAGTCATACCTCTTTTCTTTCTTGACTTCTTTGGGCTTGGAAGCGGGGGAGACTTGCTTAGTGCTGAGCAGAAGTGAGCAAGTAGGAAGTTAGTAAGGGTGCAGATACGAATGTTGGTTGGTTTAGTTCATTATTACTTGACAGGACAAATGAGGATTGGTCGAACAGGGGATACAAAGAAGGACAACTTGGACACCGGCGAGTCCTCGTAAGCAAGCAAGGATGTGATAAGCGACCGATTCCCAACTTGGGAGAGAATTCGGCGCTCGCGGGAGGCGGAGAGTAGAAGGCAGTGGCGCCAGTTGGTTTCGCAACGCAATCCCTCCGTAGTAGTGACATGACTCGTCTCGGCTACCAAGGTTAACAAATGACAATTCGCGGTTCAGGCATGGCTTCAGGCATGGCACGACACAGTTCAAGCAGGTCGAAATTCATGCAAGTGTGTAGTGCATTTCAGACAGGGAGAAATTCAGGCAAGGACGTGGCGCATTTCATGCAAGGAGAAATCCAGGCGATTCAGTATGGCTTCGGCAAGGAAGGATTCGGGCAAGGAGCGAGTCAGCATGGCTTCATGCGGGAAGCCATTCAGGGGCTTCACGTCAGGACATCCCAGGAGAGGGGCGACAGGGGCAAAGGAACTTGACGAGAAGGGAGTAGACGAGCAGCGGAGGGACGGGATAGGGTTCTAGTCCTCGCTCTAGGGATGGAGTAAAATCGTGTAGCTAACGAAAGCGTTGAACACGTTCTTCCCTTGTTGATTGATTCATTGCTGGCTCTGGATATGGGTCGAGAAAGGTATTGATGCTATCTGGGGGAGAGTGCTTTCGGAAGATAAGCAAAAGCGAAAGATGAGATAAAGCGAAGGGATGGGTTTGTATACCGAAGACTGTTGGTGGGCGACCCCACGCGGTTTCGTTTGCACGTGCACGAGCACACGCCCGCTTTGCGCCCCGCCCGCGCCCGCCCGCGCGCCCATCCGGGTGTAGTACGCACGCACATTGTACTACGTAATTTAAATGTCACAAGTTATCTGCAAAACTAAGAGAGAGAAACTGAGGCGCATTTTTTCTCTTTCTCTTTCATCCATCTGCCAGCTCGAATATCGAGCCTTCTTCCTTACGGATCCTCTGCCTCCCCTCCCCCCCCCCCCCCCCCCCTCGCCCTCGCCCTCCGAATCGAACAGGGACAGGGGCCTCTCACGGCCCCTCACTACTGTGTCTTATGGTCCCGAAGCTGCCCAGGATGGCTGTAACCAGTGTGCATGCAATTGAGGAAGAGAAGAGCGAAGAGTACAATAACAAACAGGAAAAGTTAGCGAAAGCGTTCCTAGCGTTCCTGAAGGTCTTTCTCGGCGTTCCTAGTGAACGATACCACGTTGACAGTTATGATGGCATCCTGTCGGAAACAGGAGGAGGTTGACCCTTTTCGACCCTCTTCGTTGCAGGCAAGCCGTCCAGATGGACTTATCTCCTGGCCGGCTGGCTTGCAAAGAAGAGGGTCTTGGGAGGCTCGAAGGCATCCCAAGCCCTGGTTCCAATTATTTTTCGCTTCGCAGGATGTCGCAATGCGCCGACGAATCGCACTTATAAACGGAGTACCCTAGCCGCCAGGCGACCGGATGTGATCTATCACACTATTAGGATCACCACCTGTTGCCATTCCGTCGTAGCATGGCGGCGCATGGGTTTGGTTCTGCCCCCAACCCCCCCGGGCTCCGCATCTCGCGCTACACCATGTGCTACACAATGCGATGGCCCGGGGTGGTGTGTTTGTTTGGGGTGGGGTGTGCGTGTGTGTGTGGGTGGGTGAGTCCTTTCACTTCGAAAATCGACAGGTCGAACTTCGGGGTTGTGGCGTACGGTTTTGCGTACGCGTACGCGTACGCGTACGCGCACGCGTACGGTTGCGTGCGGGTTTTGATTGCGTACGGTTTGCGTACGGTTTTGCTGTAACTCTCCAACCATTGAGCTTTTGAAGAAACTTTCTTTGACGCAGTTGATTTTTGGAACTACAGAAGACCAACTGTGCATTAAAAAAATACCATGTGGGTCCAGGGCCAATGCCATGTCTTTTTGTGGTCGCAGGTTCGATGCCTGCCGCAATTCAAGTTTGGTCTAGTGGCTTGATCCTGACCGTCGAAGCGAAGAGGTGAAGCGCGGTCATCGGTGATGTCGTGGTCATCAGATATTATAAATAGAGGGGGTCGCGACCATGTGGGATGAGGCTGGGCGAGGGGTACTGCTCGAGGGGGTCACAACGACTCTCAGAAGGCAAGGTTGTCAACTTGCCATCCAAATTTGCCGTCTCTAAAGATATGCAATATGCTGAGTGAACCATCTCGTCATGATCTTAATTGATTTTCAGCACTCCAATAAGACCACCTAACTTGGCTAGCTGTGAACTAAGGGGCTGGCTATGGGCTGGCTATGGGAAACTGCAATGTTATAAATTCTCAGATCCAATCAATATTATGGGCTTTTACTGATGTGATGTTATATAGGAGATCATTTCCTGTCAGATGAGCTAAATTATAGTTTATTTCATGGAGTCAGGCTTCCCCCCCCCCCACCCCACCCCACCCCACCCCACACACACACAATATGTCAACTATTTTGACCCCATCACGAATCCCCCCCCACCCACACCCTCCCCCCTGTCGCACTTCCTAAAGCAAGTAACAAATAACACTTTCCTCACCTCCAGCAACGTGGACAGGCCTTCGTTTCAGAATGGGGGTCTTTTGGTAGCAATCAAGGATTTGATGTCATTCAAGGTTGGGCTCTTGGTAGCGATTTGGGTAGGTGCGTGGCCTGAATAGGGGTTCGGAAGGTGGGACAGGGCAGTCTTAGGGTAGCGATAGGATTGGCTAAACTGGGTCCCAAGTAGCGATCGCCACTCGTAACTAGTTACGAGAAAACAAGTCATAGAAAAATAGTAGGGTGCCCTAAGGGCCCCTGCGGTGGTCGGCCCAAGGGTGCGTCCGTTGAAGTGTTTGCACGTTGTGTACGGTATGTGACTGACGCGGCAGGAAGGCAGGTTGTAGAATCTAATAGGCACTAGGGGCAGGCAGGCAGGCAGAATGTCAGTTAGACGCGTCAATAGAGCCCGTTATGCTTGACGATGCCAATTCTGCCAATTGCTTCCGTCTTGCTTGGCCGAAATACCGTTGGCTCTCTTCGCATGGCGACGGCAACAGTCACGTGTTGAATATATTGTTTTACCACCTTTGCACCCTGACGGACCCAATCCAACTGACTTCCTGACCATTCAAACCGACTGTTCGCCCATCTCCGAGCGGAATTCTAACCGTTACAACAGGCATTATTACTAACAGTCGCATTCGCCAACCGATTCTTTGTGATTTCGACCATCCCAACCGACTTCTCGCGTGTTTCGCTCATTAACCGACTTTTCGGCCACTTTCTCACTTCCTATCGCAGCAACCTTAACTGACTTTCCGACCATTCCAACCGACTTTTTGCCCATCTCCGGCTGAATGTTCAACCGTTCTAACAGGCAATATAACTAACAATCTCATTCGCCAACCGCTTTTTCTGGAAATTTCGACCATTGTCGACCATGTCGGTTAATTAACCAACATTTCCCAGCAACCTTAACTGACTTTCCGACCATTCCAACCGACTGTTCGCCCATCTCCGGCTGAATGTTCAACCGTTCTAACAGGCAATATAACTAACAATCTCATTCGCTAACCGCTTTTTCTGGAAATTTCGACCATTGTCGACCATGTCGGTTCATTAACCAACATTTCGACCAATTTCTCATTTCCTATCGCACAGGTCAGCTCCCTACGGGCCGACCAATTGGCGTAGAGTGTTGGCAACATGATCAAGCCGACCGAAGCCCGTTAGTTACGAGACCGTTGGCTGATGCGTCAGGCTTCGTCTCAGGGTGACCCTGGGAGGCTTATTAGTGGTGGTGGCTCTAGAATGCCCTAAACATTCGGTTGACACAGGTAAGAGGCATGCCCTGTAGAGCCCTATAGGGCATGCCTCAGGAGGTATCCCTGAGGCACGCCCTATAGGGCCTTATAGGGCATGCCTCATGCTAACCTACGTCAAACGAATGGGGCTCACCTTCTGCACTAGCCCCACCACCACTAGCCCCACTAGCCGCCCCACCACTAGCATCACCACCGCTGGCTTGCTCTATACATACTCCATGGGAGTGACCCACCACCCTGACACAGCCATGTATGGAAGTATCCCCACGGTGGTTCTCCACCACGTGGTGCACCACCCACACAGCTATGGGATTGACCCACCACCCCGACACAGCCATGGAAGTGTCCCCCACACCACCCTCTCAACCATGTGAGTGCCCCACCACCATACACAATCATGGAGGTATCCCCACACCAACCGCATAACCATGTAAGTGCCCCACCACCACCCACTCAGCGATGGGAGTGACCCACCACACCGACACAGCCATGGAAGCAAGTGTCCCCACACCACCCTCACAGCCATGTGAGTGACCCACAACCCCTACACAGGCATGGAAGTGTCCCTACACCATCCCCATAACCATGTGAGTGCCCCACCACCATCCACACAGCGATGGGAGTGCCCCACCACCCCCACACAGCCATGAAAGTGTCCCCACACCACCAACATAATCATGTGAGTGCCCCACCACCACCCACATAGTGATGGGAGTGCCCCACCACCCAACATAGCCATGGAACTGTCCCCACACCACCTGCATAACCATGTTAGTGAGTGCCCCACCACCACCCACACAGTGATGGGAGTGACCCACCACCACCCGACACCTACCGCCATCCATGGAAGTGTCCCCACACCACCCTCACAGCCATGTGAGTGCCCCACAACCACCCACATAGCGATGGGAGATGTTTTTGGGGGGAACAAACGGCTCATGAGGAGCACCATGGTCACAGTCACAGCCGTATGCCAGAAAGATGTGAGCAGGGCCTTGTGAGCACTAAGTGGCCCACTTGGTGAGGGGACACCAGACGTTGGAGGGCTTGTAGCACCTACAGCAAGGTTTGGTTGGTTGGTTCGTTGGTTGGAGGTGAGGGGAGCTGGGTGGTGGGAGTGGTTGTGTGTGTGTGTTTGGGTGACAGTCTGCCCCCCCCCCAAAACAAGTTTGCAAAAGTCCTCAAAGCAACAGCTTTATTTTCATCTCACTCCTGTCACTCTTTGGGTTTAGGGGTTATACTTTCCACACTCCAACAAGTGTTATCCATACCCCTACATGTATATGGTTGGGTTATAGGTGGGGGTGAACAAACACGGGTGGTGGAACCACCTGTATATAAATGTAGGGCTGACAAGAGTTGCATCGCACTACTATATCGTACGATACATCGTAGGATATCGAAGTTGGCAACATACGATATTTTTGTTTGGTGTGATTGTTTCATTGTTTGTACCTGATGACGATATATTGTGTTTGTTGACAGGCCCACATTGTGGTCCTGCGGTTCACGAAATTATCTCAAAAATCGGCAGGTCGGCAGTTCGAGTCTCGCTAGGAGCACTGGATCTGGGCCAGCGAATTCAGAATATCGCCCTTCATTGCACGATATCGTCCGATAATCGAGCACGATATTATCGTGTTTCCCTATCTTCTTCAGGAATGGTTCATTTGACCTGATTTTTTGTGTTTGGACACAGATGGACATGTAAGTAATATATGTGTACACCCCTACCCTGTAAATAATGTTTGGACACGTTTTGTTTCCAAAACATGGTTGGGTTGTTTGGTTTGGTTGAAGTGATTTGGTTTGGTTCGTTACTTTCTTGGGTTGGGTTGGGTTAGGTTGGGTTGGTTGAATTGATTGGCCGGTAACGCTCATACACTGCAATCCAATTTACTGCAGTACAACTTGTGTCCTTTCATTCCAGCCACTTTTCCACTCTGCCGCTATGCCACATCCATGGACTAACTCGAGCCACTAAGCTACAGTGGGCAATGGAAGGCCATTGGCCAGTGCGGTGGCTTTACATATGTAGCTCAGCGGGCGACGGAAAGCCAATCTTACTAGTTAACCAAACACAGGTGTTGCCACAACAAAAGGGCAACGCAGTGGCAATTTAATTCGTGGCAATTTAATTCGTGATCATTTTATTCTACAATATTATTAAATCATCATCTCAGCTGGGATTACATTACATTACATTACATGTTAAAGTCTACTTACATTACATTACATGTTTAAGTCTACTTACATCTCAGCTGGGATGATAATTTAATTGTGCGATTATTATCGCATTTGTTTATAAATTGAATTTGGTATTTCCATCCTTCAAAGGAATCATGATTCATGACCAGCTTCATACTGGAGTTTTTATCCACCAAGTCAGGTTCAATGTTCATTTTTCAAAAAATATTTTTCTATCCTCAGCGTATAATAATGGAAATTATAATATGAAATGCATTTCATCTTCAACTACTCTTCTACCGTCAACCACCATATCGCAGCACCTGCAAATTCTACCAGAACGAGAGGTACTCCTTTCTGATTCGACATTTAAGTTGTGGGCTCGAAGACGTAGTCTAGCTATGCCTTTAATACCATCCCTATTGTTTAATAATTTAGTGTACGTTGAACTATGGTGTCTATCCTTTGACATCATCCAATTCGCATACGTAATAGTTTTAATACCGATTCCTTGATTATCTATCACCCAGATTCCTGGCGGGGGTTCAATGTACTCAGGAATTGCCAGTCAATGTCTGTTATTTTAGAGATGCCTTCATCAATTTTTCCAAGGTCAATCTTGCTCAGTGACGTCTGATTATCTTGAATAATATCAGAGAAATGTTCTATAACACCTTATCTCGGAATGCATCGTAGTAATCCATGAGACCAGCATTGTTTATTGCTATCTCTGGTTGTCATTAGAACATTCTCTAGCAAGGCTCTTTTCACAAAATCATCGTCCTTACGGTCGACGATTTTATTCCAAAAGCCAATACATTATTCTCTCAACCATTGATTCCATGTAGGTGACCTATCGCGTCGTCGTAACAAATGTCATTCCTGGTCCTGCTACCTGGCTCACACACAATCGCTTAAATTTTAGCATTGTTTCCAAGCATGTTTACAAGCACGTGACAAATATATAACACCTTTCTCACCTCCAACATAATGTCATCTCTAGTCTGGTCCTGCTGCCTTAGATGACGGTGTAAGCGGTCGGTCGATCGATTCCGAAAATCTTGTGAAATTCTAGGTACCCTTTTCTAGGTTTCAATTTCATGGGGTTTTCCCCCCCCCCCCCCCCCCCCCCCCCCCCCATAAATATGTTAACTACTTCGACCCCATCACGAGTTTTCCCCCCCCTGCCCTCCTGGAGCATGTCACAAATAAAACCTTCCTCACCTCCATCAACTAACGTGGGCAGGACCTTGTCATCACTGGTCCTGGTGCCTGGCTCACACACAATCGCTGCCAGAGCCTCCACCGCTGAGGGTGAGGATGCTTGACTGGGAGGACCTTGAGGTGCAGGCCGCTCCCTCGGAGGAAAGCAGTTTGCTTGGCATACCTGGGGTAAATAAGGGGGCGGGGGGGGGGGGGGGAAATAAGGGGGAGGGGGGGAGGGGGGTAAATTTAAATAAGAGGCATGAATTGAAATTGTATATGGTTTCTGGTTATTTACACTACTGTGCACACAATGGCATCCTCAAAATCCCCAAACAGAGATTGTGAGATAGTCAAAATACTCACCCATTCACCCACCCACCCCCATTACCCCCCATTTACCCCCCATATAACCATCCATGCTCACCCAATGCTCCACGCACCCATTCAACAATCCGTATATACCAACCCATTCACCCACCCATCCATACGCATCCATACCACCCATACTCACCCATCCATACCCACCCACAGTATCCCCCCATCCACCCACCCATACACCCATTGGCGCCGGTTACGTGGCGGCAATGAGCTGCCCTTGTCAACATAAACTCAATGATGGTACCAGAATGTCATTTGGAGGTCTGAGTAAAAAGATAGAAAAAACCCTGAGGAGGTCTGCCCCCCCCCCCCCCAATAAGTGCTCAAAATGACCTGAAAATTATATCAAAACATCGCCATGAATCATGCCATTATAGCCCCATTCGCAGAAAAAATCGATCGGCATTACTGAAAAATTGGAGGCCTGGGCCCCTCCTGTATACATATTTAAAAATCCCTCCTAAAGGGCTCCAAAATATTCTTTGCACTAACTACAAGTACGGTCGTTACAGTGAAATACAGCCATTAATTATATTGATGCTTCGGGACAGTCCAATAACTGCTGGAGCTAGCTTTGCACCTGTCAGATCGCTCGAATCTTTCGATCGGTACCGATATCTACCATACATGCGTGATAGCGCTAACTAACTTCTTGTTCTTGATCCACCCAAGGACCGTGAATCCCTTATCGATCATTAGGATGATGCAGAAGTGTAAAGTGATTACCTTGTCGTCTGCATCACCACGACCTGTTGCTTGCCAAGCCGAAACTTCTTGTTCTTGTTCTTTTAAGTAAGGTCGAGCGAAATTAGAGCTGAGATGACCACTCACAGAAATGCTGGCTATCAGCTTGGATAACACTCCGGAGAGTGGACTTTGTGTGTGCAGCACGCCAATCTATAAATGCGGAGACGAGAATAAGTTACAAGCACAGGAGACCCATTAAGGGGCACCAGTGGAGGAAAGGGGGCGGTAGCCTGGAACCTGATCAGGGTACAGGCTAGACAACGCGTGTCAGAAGAACCGATGACGCAGTCAACAGGAAGCTGACATAATACTGTCAGGACCGATAGTTCTAAGGGAGTACACAAGGAGTCACCAAGACATAAAACAAGCGAGAGCACCGCTATTCATGCTGATACTCCACCTATGACGCAGGTGACATACAATACTAGTACTCCACCTATGGCACTGGGGACATAGAACCATAAACTGGTAGCAAACAAAAATTATTAAGGAACGGCGGAAAAACAGGAAACCAGAAGAAAGCCTTGTCTAAAATAAAAGGATGAGAAAGGATGAACCAAAAACCACTGTAGTACTCCGAAAATGTAGCAGCAAAAAACTTGGGTCATACCGAGCTAAGCTGAGACCAAAATGGAAATGTAACCATCCATGGTAAGCGCAAAAATACTATTCATCCAGAATAGTAGGCACCAAACCAGAAAATCACAGGGAGGCCAAACAGAAATCAATCCTAATACCAAAGGAAGGGGAACAACGGTGACTGAAAGAACCGAGAACTTAACCTAAAGAGAAGACTGAAAAAATCGTATATCAAAGTTGGGGAACAACGGTATAGAAAACCCGATCCGGGAATAGGAACCTAACGCCAATCAATGATAACCAAAGAGACGGATTGAAATATCGTGTGAGCGCAGCACACGAGAGAATCAAAGCCTAAAGGACGCAGACAAGAGGACACTAAAGACTACGATTGAAAAAAAAAAATCGATGGAAAAATCCACTACCTTAAAAACTATTCTTAGCATAGAATTCATGACTAGGTTGGGATGAAAAAACCATGATGAACTGGTTTCTTACCCAAAGATGGAAGTAAGAAGATTTATGAAAGTTAATTATCATAAATCCCCAGTTACGGCACTAACTAAAACATTCTAGGAGGTGGGTATCGCACCGCAAAGAACTCATGCACTCAAGACAAACCAAGCGCCTAACTAAAGCAAACCAAACTTGCAGCAACTGAAAAAATCCAAAGGATGCGAAGTTAAAATTTTCAAGAAACTTGTAACCAACAAAGCAAACACAGTTCAATGAACAATAGAAGGGTAGATGTACAACCGTAGTACATAAAACCTATTGTCCACCTGAAAAATAGTAAACGCATAAAAAGGACTTCAAAGAATTTACTGCAAAGGATGGACTGAAAGGGCGCTTGAAATACACTCGGAAAACAAGAAAGAGGTGAGCGGCGGTACATCTGCAAGTACAACTGCAAGATTACCCAGCCCACCAATTCACAGTAAAATCCGAAGGGAAACAACTACTACACTCCACAAAAAGTTCCAATCACATGAGGGGCTGGTGATCCAAAAACAGTGTGGAGTAAAAAGAAATAGCTAATCTATGATGAGCTCCACCGAACGAACCATCTGCCTATGGAACTATGAGTCAGAAACCATCAAGACGCTATAACGGTGGTCTGAATTAAGTACCACCTTCCACCAAAACCAAGAAAGACAGCTGAAAGGAAGCTGCCTAAACAAAGCGTCGTAACGCTCCACCAATCTAGACTACCCTATAAGTCAGTCTAGGAGGTGCTGAGGAATAGGCACTCACACATAGGGCCATGTTAACCTACGTATGAGAACCAGCAGCACCTAAAACAATGAATCCTGGGTTGACTGTAACACCCCAGCCATACGCAGTATCAAGCTAGACCAGTGTTCAAGATCATCACTTACCCATTCGGCAACGGCTACATCATCACATGGGCTTGACCCGAGTAATCCACCAGGGACGACAGGAGGCGTCGGAATTATCGACACCCGCGAGCCATCCGAGGTGGTCGGAGGTTGGCGACTATTAGTCAATGGACCTGATCCAGGTACCACTATGATCGAAGGCTGTCTAAATCCTAAAGCTTCACCGCTAAAACGTGGCACAGAGGAGGGCCTGGCGACCCCCTGAGATTCGGCTAAGATTATAGTTGGATATCCAACTCCCACCCGCCCTAAAACTTCACACACAATACAGCAAGATCAGGCCCTGGTCTAGAATGCAACAATGATACATCCCAGCCAGGCCAGCCAACAACAATTGGGGTTGTTAAAGGGCGTAGGGAATTACCGGTAACACATAACATATCACCGTTTGATGACAGGAGGGATGCAAGCGGGCACGGGGACCCATACTAATGGGAGAACCCAGAAAGACAGTTTAGAACTGAACTGGAGATAGAGAGTACATCACTACTCACTACTAACTGGCGCAACATTGGAAACCCAAATATAATAACCCTTACTCACCTGGGAATACCCAACCAGTCTACCAAATAATGCCTTTCTAACTAGCTTGTTGCGTGACTGCCCAATACTAAGATTACATAGCAAGGGCAACCAAACAAACGCAACAACGACACATCAGGTGCAACCCCAAAGAAAAGCTCCGAAGGAGTCTTGTCTCCCTAGATGAACACGCGATTGCAAAGATAACACACTAGCACCATGCTGAGCAGTGTCATCATCAACAACTCATGCATGCCCCAACTAATCGAGATCAACCATGCCTCTATAACACTTAACTAAAAAATTCCTAAGCCCTATCAGAACTCAAACACTTGAACTCAAACTCACGTAGCTAAGGCATACACCTAAGGGGGGAACCAGGGGCACGGGAAGACAAAGTAGTAACCTCTGTCGAACCACGGAACGCACCCAGGGGTCACAAGGAGCCTAAGAGAGAAAAATATCCACCAAGATATCATGCCAAAGATCCTCCACGGCCGCTGGACTAGGGCCAGGACGGCGTCCACTGCGGCCTGTAGCATGGGCGAAGTCCGGCGCTGCGAGACCTGGGATCACAGAAGGTGGGGAAGCGTTAGGTTGAAGTCGAGATTTGAGGTATGGGAAAAAGGAGACGAGAATGACAGTGCCTGGTGCAGAAAATCGCACCAATGGCAGAAAATCGCAAATCGCAAGGGCAGAATTCGAACATTTATCGCTAGGATGCGAAGAGCAGAGCCGAGGCATGTAAAAGTCCTAATATCCCGCCGTCGATGATCAGTCAATCTCAAGTCCCCCCCTCTATCGCTCGACTCACCCGGTTGGGGGGTAGAGGGAGCAGCACCCGTAGTGGAGCTGACCATACCCCCCTGCTTCCTACCACCTCCAGAATCTCCAGGTCCAGACGCGTAGGTCGTCCTCCTCTGGCGAATCCTACGGCAGTGCCGGCGATCCGCCAGTTTGATCGAAAAATTTCTCCAGAAGGTAGCACAGAGCCACTAGAGCGCAAGCTCATGCCAGGAGCCGACCGTCGGCTGGGCAGAGCAAAGGGGGCAAAGACGACGTAGACATCAGCAGGGAGCTTGGTCGGCTTGGCAACCTCCGGTATGCAGGCAGAGCCTCAAACACCGGAGAAAGGTTAGCGACGTCAAGGACACGAGCAGACGAAGACGGGGTATCTCCACCGATGTCCAGGCTAGTCGCCGACTTGAGTCTGCACGTCACAGTCATCTACGACAGACGGGAGGAGGCGACAGACGGCAGGGGAGGAAAAAGAAGAGAAGATGGAGGAATGACCGGGGGGGGTTACTTCCACGATGGCGGAAGGACTCTCATGACCGCTAGCAGAGGCAGCTGGTGCACAAACGTCTAGCCAATCATCAAGAGGAGCCGTTCCTCCGTTGGAAGGATTGGTCGCAGCCATCGCTGAGAATGATACTGCGCATCCCGCGCGTCCAGGAAAGACCATCCATGTCATGGAGTTTCTCAAAATGGCGGGAGGTCCTCGCGGAAGTTGCATCGCAAAGCAGTGGTAGTAAATGAAGGACCGTACAACCTATCAGCTTGGATAACACTCCGGAGAGTGGACTTTGTGTGTGCAGCACGCCAATCTATAAATGCGGAGACGAGAATAAGTTACAAGCACAGGAGACCCATTAAGGGGCACCAGTGGAGGAAAGGGGGCGGTAGCCTGGAACCTGATCAGGGTACAGGCTAGATAACGCGTGTCAGAAGAACCGATGACGCAGTCAACAGGAAGCTGACATAATACTGTTAGGACCGATAGTTCTAAGGGAGTACACAAGGAGTCACCAAGACATAAAACAAGCGAGAGCACCGCTATTCATGCTGATACTGGCCGGTTTGAAAAGCAACCCAAGGGATTCCTCATGCCCGAAAATGGCCGAGGAAAATGGGGGGGCATCAAAAAGGGGAAGTCTACTGTAGTGTGACAAGTGTGAGAAGGGTTCTCCGGGATTAAACCGTGGCATGTACTGCCGTGACACAGCTACTGGGTGGAGAGCCTGCAGGCTAGCCTGGAGAGGCTGGCGGTGCGTCTATGACCATTTGACGTGTTGACGTTTTACAAGTTCTTTTTCGAAGTCAATGAAGTTTCGAAGTCACTGTAGTCACTGAAGACAGACCATTAGAAAACCGATATACCGTAATTCCTATTTATCAGGCCAAGCATAGCTGCTTTTGCTGACACAATCATCAGTCATGACCTTCCCTCCTTTCGTAGGCCCCGTTAATCAGCGTAACCAGACGCCTGAGCATTTTTAGTTTTGTACTCAACTACATGGATCAATTCACCACTAAAATTGAGAATTTAGGGGGTCTGAGATATTCAGGTAGTGGCTTAGTGAGATCTCCTGCCCCAAAACCTCCACAGTTTCGGCTTGGCAAATATATTGGTAGCAATATGGATTGGCGGGAGCCAAAAAGGGCTCAAAACTATGTTGTGCCCTCACATTAGCGGATGTTTTAAATCCGGAGCGCTCCATAAACTGGCTTAAGTTTCTTCTTTGGAGAAAACAGGTCAACCTATCAGACAAGGTGGGTGCCTGGTGAACGACATCTTGCAAGATATCAAGAATGCACTCGCATTCCGTGTCGTTCAACAGTGCCTGCAGCCTGAATTATAAATCAAGTCCACAGATGACCAGACACGGCCGGTGCCTGCACACTAGATTATCATTCTGGTCTACAGATCAAATCAGGCGAGGCTAGTGCCTGCAGTCTGAATTATGAATAAAGTCTACAAGGTAGATCATCTGACAAGCCAAGTGACTCCAGAGTGATGTAGCCAAGTTCAAGTTCAACTTGACTTGCTTCCAGAGTGATGTAGCCAAGTTCAAGTTCAACTTGACTTGCCTCCAGAGTGATGTAGCCAAGTTCAAGTTCAACTTGACTTGCCGCCAGAGTGATGTAGCCAAGTTCAAGTTCAACTTGACTTGCCGCCAGAGTGATGTAGCCAAGTTCAAGTTCAACTTGACTTGCCTCCAGAGTGATGTAGCCAAGTTCAAGTTCAACTTGACTTGCCTCCAGAGTGATGTAGCCAAGTTCAAGTTTCAACTTGACTTGCCTCCAGAGTGATGTAGCCAAGTTCAAGTTCAACTTGACTTGCCTCCAGAGTGATGTAGCCAAGTTCAAGTTCAACTTGACTTGCCTCCAGAGTGATGTAGCCAAGTTCAAGTTCAACTTGACTTGCCTCCAGAGTGATGTAGCCAAGTTCAAGTTCAACTTGACTTGCCTCCAGAGTGATGTAGCCAAGTTCAAGTTCAACTTGACTTGCCTCCAGAGTGATGTAGCCAAGTTCAAGTTCGACTTGACTTGCATACAGAGTGATGAAACAAAGTTCAACTTGACTTGCCTCCAGAGTGATGTAGCCAAGTTCAAGTCAAACTTGACTTGCATCCGGACTGGTGGTGATCTCATGGTGGTCTCAGAATATCATTTGGAGGTCTGAGTAAAAAGAATACAAAACCTTCAATGAGGTGCTCAGAATGACCTGAAAAGCAAATCAAAACATCGCCATGATACATGCCATTATAGCCCAATTCTCAGAAAAAATGATCGGCCTGACTGCAATTGGAGGCCTGGGCTCTTCCTGCATGGACCGTAGATTTTGGCAGATTAAACCAGGGGCCCTGGATTAAACGTATATGTCCGAGTACCCCTGAACAACTCTGGTCAAGAAAAGGTTTCCGAAGCACTGGTGGGCATCAGGGTTATTCTTGGAGACTCCCAAATATGAATCTGCGATGCACCGACCCTTTGAGATGCAACATACCCTCAACAAACTGCGTCTGCTGTAACAGCACGATAAGATGTACTGTGGCTTGGTACTTCATCTTGTTGCGGCCCTTGTTATTCACTCAATTGCTCAAAACTCAAAAAGGGTCCCGCCCCAAGACGGTCCACTGTGTAACACTTTTCCTCCCTCTCTCTCTCGCCACGGCTGCTATTATCCAAGAATCATCACAAGCAAACTCAATGCCTTGACAGCGAGCAGACAAATTGCTGGCTGGAGCTATGTCAGGCGTAACCGAGTTTAAGTTTAAGTTCAATGCCTTGAATCCATGAGCTCTAGTCCAGGTCTAGTCTGGTACACATGGGATAACTAATGGGAAGCAGACATTACTGAGGACCGGCATGCTGGGGAGGATTGACTCCATGAGCTCTAGTGATCCAGGTATAGTCTGGTACCAATGGGATGGCGAAGCTGTGACAAAGGGAATCAGACATTACTCCGGACCGGCATGTCCTTTGATGTAGACCAAATCATATGATAGCATACAAACTGCATCATATACTATTGTACCGGTATATAAATGGTGACTGTAGCCTAGTCAGACTGCCGGCATCATATGATATCATGCTGCCGTTCCCTAAACATTGCGCGGGCGGCGGGGCCTGTCCCACTACACCAATGATTCAATGCGTCAGTCAGCGCCACTCTTGTTAAGAATCCACACTTCTGATTTGGAAAGCCGGTCGATATACCTATTGAGCGAGGGTCAGCATATAAGGCAGTTGGTAAGCACGTGGGGGTTGTTTTTGTTGCGTTGCTTGATTTTGTCTGTCAGTGTCTAATGAGAGAAGGTCAGCAGATAAGGCAGTTGGTAAGCACGTGGGGCTTGTTTGTGTTGTGTTGTGTTGCTTGATG
Source organism: Chlamydomonas sp. ICE-L (assembly GCA_013435795.1). NCBI lineage: Eukaryota > Viridiplantae > Chlorophyta > Chlorophyceae > Chlamydomonadales > Chlamydomonadaceae > Chlamydomonas > Chlamydomonas sp. ICE-L. Next base: position 5,921,052 of record JACBWV010000234.1, read on the forward strand.
TTGTCTATGCCAGTGTCTAATGAGAGAGGGTCAGCAGATAAGGCAGTTGGTAAACATGTTCGGGTTTTGTTTTGTTGTGTTGCTTGATGTTGTCCATACCAATTGTCTTAGTCTTTGTTTGTTTTGTTTTTGCTGCTTTTGTTTTCGATGTTTTGGGAGTCGTGGGGATGGTTTTGTTGTGTTGCTTGATGTTGTCAAAGTATCCGCAGGAATAGTATTTGGTTGATGGTTGTGGCTGTGGTAGTGGTGGTGGTGGATGTGGTGGTGGATGTATATACATACATAAATGCACATACACCTGTGAGTGTGCATTCTTTATGCATGTTGTTACAGTCTTGGGGTAGGCTGAAAAAGGCTAAAGGGACTTGCCCAGCCATCCAGGAGGGACTAACACGAAAAAGCAAACATGAACTGAACCTCAAACATTTTCTACCGACGGGGGCCCTGAGTTCGTGCTAAAGTGATAATTTAATTGTATGAGATATACATGAATGCACGTAGACCTATGAATGTGCATGCAAAGTAAAGCTTGGAAATTGTATTGGTGCGGCTTGGAAAAATTGTATTTGTCAAAGACGGCGAGCAGCCAAATTGCTGGCTGAAGCTATGTAACCAAGCTCAAGTTCAAGTTTGGAAAGTGTATTGGTCATAGGGTGTGCTGTTGGTTGTGCTGGGTGAGAAGGTCTGTCAGGCAAGCTAATATACCTGATACGGTATTAAAGCTTCTAGGATGCATGCTTTCCGCACCAGGATTTACTTCAGATGCTACTTGGAACACAAGTGCTAAATTACGTACCCTAGGGTTTGAGGCCCTACATTATAGCCTTTGGGGGTGGCTTAGGGGGGGGCCCAAAAGCTGCTAGTAGCACCCCGAAGGCATGCTACTGGTGCAACATGAAGACAACGGATCCGTTCCTTCAATATGAGTGGCAAGGGCAATAAAGGGCTGTATATACAAATATAGACAAAAAAATACACAACCAACACACCACGCTACAGCAAGCATGGCCCTCCCACCAACCCCGAAGACTATAAGGAGAACCCTTTTACTATGGTGCAACATGAAGACAAACAGGATCCTTTCCTTCAAATATGAGGCAGATGGCAGGGCTGTACATACACACACAGCAGCAACACAACACACACCACCTACAAACACCAAAAACCACCACGCTAACAACATATGGCCCCTCCCTACCCTGAAGACTAGTAGAGAACCCTGTTACTGTGCACATGAAGACAAACGGATCCGTTCCTTCAAATATGAGGTCAGGGCAGGGCTGTACATACACCACACAAACACACCACGCTACAGCATGGCCCTCCTCCCTACCCCGAAACTAGTAGGAGAACCCTGTTTATACTTGTGCAACAGAAGACAAAACGGATCCGTTCCTTCAAATAGGAAGGCAGGGCAAGGAAGGGCTGGTACATACACACACACCCACGCTACAGCATACGCATGGGCCCCTCCTAACCCCGAAGACTAGTAGGGGAGACCCCGTTATACTACTACTAACTACTGTCTACTACGGTGCCAACATGAAGACAACTGTATCCGTTCCTTTCCTTTCCTTCAAATATGAGGCAGGGCCAAGGGCTGTACATACACACACCCAATACCCCACGCTACAGCATGGCCCTCCTACCCCCGAAGACCTAGTAGGAGAAACCTGTTACGGTGGTCAAACATGAAGACACGATCCGTTCCTTCAAAATGAGGCAGGGCGGGCTGTACATAGCAACCACACACAACCACGCTAACAAAACAAACAGCATGGCCCCTCCCTACCCCGGACTAGTAGGACCCTGTTACTACTGGTGTCAACATGAAGACAAACTGATTGTTCCTCAAATATGAGGTGCGAGGGCAGGGCTGTACATACACAACACACAAACTCAGAACCACGACGCTACAGCATTGGCCCTCCCTACCCCCCAGACTAGTATGAGAACCCCGTTACTCCTGTGCAACATAAAGACAACTGATCCGTCCTTCAAATATGAATGAGGTCAGGGCAGGCTGTTACATCACACACACAAACCAACCACGGCTACGCATGGCCCTCCCTACCGCTACCCACACCTACTCCCTACCCCCTACATCATGTCCTCTCCCTACCTCGCTCCCTACCACCCGACTATCTAGTAGAGCAACCCTGTTAACTGTGCAAACTGAAGACAAAACGGTCCGGTCCTTTCAAATATGGGCAAAGGCATAGGGGCTGTACATACACACCACAACACACCACGCTACAAACAGCATGGCCCTCTCCCTACCCACATTACCCTACCTACCTACCCCTAAGAACTATAGGATAACCGTTACTGGTGCAACATGAAGACAACGATCCGGTCCTTCAAATATGGGCAGGGCGATGGGCTTACATACACACACACACCCCACGCTGCAGCCATGGCCCTCTCTACCCCGAAGACTAGTAGGAGAACCACCTGTTACTGGTGGCAACATGGAGACAACGGATCCGTTCCTCTTCAATAGAGGCAGGGCAGGGCTGTAGCATCAACACAACACACACCCGCTACAGCATGGCCCTCCCTACCCCGAATACCTATTAGGAGAACCCTGTTACTGCTGTGCAACATGAAGACAACGGATCCGTTCCTTCAAATATGAGGCAGGGCAGGGCTGTACATACACACACACACCACGCTACAGCATGGCCCTCCCTACCCCGAAGACTAGTAGGAGAACCCTGTTACTGGTGCAACATGAAGACAACGGATCCGTTCCTTCAAATATGAGGCAGGGCAGGGCTGTACATACACACACACACAAAAACACACACACGCTCGCATGGCCCCCCCTCCCTAACCAATACCTACCCCTCGAAGCACTAGTAGGAAAAACCCTGTTACTGTGCAACTGAAGAACAACCATGAAGACAACGGATCTGTTCCTTTTCAAATATTAGGCAGGGCAGGGCTGTACATACACACACACACAAAGTCACACACGCTACAACAAACCTCTGGCCCCTCTCCCTACCCACCCCGAAGAACTAGTATGAGAACCCCTTTAACTTGTCAAACATGAAACAACTGATCCGTTCCTTTCAACTATGAGGCGAGGGCAAGGGCTGTACATACACACACCAACCCACCGCTACCAAGCATGGCCCTCCTACCCCCCTCCTCCCTACTCCCTACCCACCACCCGAAGACTAATAGGAGAAACCCTGTTACTTATGGGTGCAACATGAGACAAAACGATCCGTTTCCTTTCAAATATTGAGGCAGGGCGGGCTGTACAATACACACACACCAACACCACGCTACAGCAATGGCCCCTCCCTACCTCCCTCCCCGACGACTAGTAGGAGAACGCCTGTTTACTACTTTACTGGTGCAACATGAAGACAAACGGATCCGTTCCGCTTCAAAATGAGGCAGAGAGGGCAGGGCTGTCACATACACACAACACCACGCTGCGCATTGCCCTCCCGACCCCGAAGACTATTAGTAGGAGAACCCTGTTACTGGTGGCAACATGAAGACACGGATCCGTTCCTTCAATATGAGGCGGGCAGGGCTTGTACAATACACACACACACACACACCATAACCACCACCAAACAACCCCCCCCACAACGCCCCCCTCTCCCCTTTCCTCCCCTCACCCTCCCTTCCCTCCCCCCCTACCTCCGCCCTCGCCTAGTAGGAGAAAACCCTGTACTACTACTTACTACTGGTGCAACAACATGAAACAACCGGATCCGTTCCTTCAAATATGAGCAAGGGGAAGGCAAGGGCTGTACATACACACACAACAACAACCACGCTACCAGCATTGGCCCTGCCTCCTCTACCCCCCCCGAAGAACTAGTAGGAGAAATACCCTGTTACTACTAACTGGTGCAACACATGCATACAACGGATCCTTTCCTTCAGAAATAGGCAGGGCAAGGGGTGTACATACACACAACAACACCACGCTAACAGCATGCCTCACTACCTGGCCCTCCTCCTTACCATACCCCGAAGACTAGTATGAGAACCCTGTTACTGTGCAACTGAAGACAACGATCCGTTCCTTCAAATATGAGGCAGGCAGGGCTGTACTACATACACACACAAACAATACCCCGTACAGCAGCAGGCCCCTCCTACCCCGAAGAACTAGTAGGAGAACCCCTGTTTACTTTACTACTGGTGCACATGAAGACAAACGGATCCGTTTCCTATCCTCCTTCGTCAATATGAGGCAGGGCAGGGCTGTACATCACCCACACAATACACACACACACCACAAACCTACAGCAATGGCCCTAAAGCACCAACGCTACAGCATGGCCCCCTCTCCCTACCCCGAAGACTAGTAGGAGAACCCTGTTACTGTGTGTCAACATGAGACAACACTAATATCCTTCCTTCAAATATGAGGCCAGGGCGGGCTGACATACACACACACAACAACACACACCCACACCTACAACAACAGCACACTAACACAACATTTCCCTTCCCTAACCAACCCCCCCAAGAATAGTAAGAGAACCCGTTTCTACTGGTGCAACATGAAGACAACGGATCCGTTCTCCTTCCTCTTCAAATATAGGCAGAGGCAGGGCTGTACATACACAACTACACAACACCAGACCGCTAGCTCATGTGGCGCCTTCCTACGCTACACCATACCCAACCCCCCCACAACGTCGAAGACTGAGTAGCGTAGAAGCCCTGTTGGCAATACTGATGGTGGGAGCAAGAGCCCTGAAGACACAGTATGGCCGTTAGCGCATGGGTGTCTAATCAAAAAAATAATGAGCAAAGCGTGTGCAGGTCGTGGTCTGTACTACACACACATCAACACTGAAAGCTAGGTGGACTTCAGTGGGCCACACACAATGTGGAATACTCACTTCCAGGTGGCCATCTTGCTTTGATATAGGCTCATGGGTCTTCGCTTACGGAGCGCTACGCCAAAATACACAAGACTACAGCATGGTCGCTCCTCTACCTGGGGCCTACCAATAGACCTACCCGAAGACTAGTAGAAAACCGAAACCGCCTGTTACTGGTGCATGTCATATACATGAAGCGAAACGGATCCGTTCCTCCTTCAATACGCCAGGACGATGGCAGGTGTCGTGTAGGACTATCTTTCATTATCGCGGCATCAGTTAAGCCACTACACACGCATCACATCTGGTCACAAAGACAGAGACGCGCTGGTCTTTACCTACCCGACCGTAGTAGGCAGAAACCTGTTACCTTTGGTGCACATGAAACCAACGGATCCGTGCCTTCCTTCCAAATACGATGCAGGGAGGGCAAGGCTTGTACATACAACACACACAACCACCTGCAGCAATGGGCCCTCCCTACCACCCCCCGAAGAGCTAGTAGGAGAACCTGTTACTGGTGCAACAGAAGACAACGGATCCGTCCTTCCGTTCCTTCAAATTGAGGCAGGAGGCAGCAAGGGCTGTACAACACACACAAACACACCAGACCACACCACGCTACAGAAGGTCCCCTCCTACCCCGAGACTAGTAGGAGAACCATGTTTCTAACTCTGTTGTCCACATGAATATCAACGATCGTTCCTCCTTCAAATATGAGGCAAGGGCATGGCTTACATACACACACACAAACCACGCTACAAGCATGGCCCTTCTCCCTCCCAACCCCACCCCCTACCCCGAAGACTAGTAGGAGCCCTGTTACTGGTGCAACATGAGACACGGATCCTTTTCCTTCAATTATGAGCAGGCAGTGCTGTACCTACACACACACACCACACCACGCTGCAAAAGCATGGGCCCTGGCCTCTCCCTACCTGGCCCTCCCTACCACCTGGCCCTTCTCCCTACCCAAGACTAGTAGGAGAAACCCCCTGTTACTACTACTGGTGGCAACAATGAAGACAACGGATCCGTTCCCTCAAATATGAGGCGGTCAGGGCCTGTACATAGTACATACAAACCCCACACACTCCACACCACACCAACGCCACCACACGCTACGCTACACCAGCATGCCCCTCCCTCCTTCGTCCCTCCTACCCACCTCCCACCCTACCTACCCCCGAAGACTGTCGGAGAACCCCTGTTACTAACTGGTGCAACATGACGACAACGGATCCGTTCCTTTCCTTCAATATGAGCAGGGCAGGGCTGTACATACACACCACACCACGCTACTACACAACAGCATGGCCCTGGCCCTCTTCCTACCCCTACCCCCCCTACCACAAACAACAAGCAATGGCCCTCTCCTACCCCGACGACTAGTAGGGGAGAACTGTTATCTAACTGGTTCAACATGAAGACAACGTATCGTTCCTCAAATATGACAGGGCAGGCTGTACAATACAACACCAACAACACACCACGCTACACAATCAGCTGGCCCTCCCTACCCACCCCAAGACGATAGAGAAAACCCTGTTTACTGGTGCAACAGAAGACAACGGATCTGTTTCCTGTTTCCTTCAAATATGAGGCAGGGCAGGGCTGTCATACACAACACACACCAACGCTATCCACAACAAACATACACAACAGCATGGCCCTCGGCCCTCTCCCTACCACCCCGAAGACTAGTAGGAGACCCCCCCCGTTACTTACTAACTGTGAACATGAAGACAACGTATCCGTTTCCTTTCAAATATGAGGCAGGGGCAGGGCTTGTACATACACACCCACACCACTCTACCACAGATAGCAGCATGGCCCTCCTCTCCACCCCTCAGACTCTTAGGAGAAACCCTGTTAACTGGTGCAACAGGAAAGACCAAACGGATCCGTTCCTTCAAAATATGAGGCAGGGCAGGCTTTACATACACACACACACAACACACCACCACGCTACAACAACAACCACGGCTATCAACAAGCATGGCCCTCCCTCTCCCTACTCCCCCCCGAGATTAGGAAAACCTGTTTACTGGTGTCAACATGAAGGACAAACGCACGGATCCGTTCCTTCAAATATGAGGCAGGGCAGGGCTGGTACAAATCCCACACACACCACCACGCTGCAGCAATGGCCCCTTCCCTACCCACCCCGAAGACTAGTAGGGAGAACCCTGTTACTGGTGCAACATGAAGACAAACGATCCCGTTCCTTCAAATAGGAGGCAGGCAGGCTGTACATACACACACACATCACGCTAAACAGCATGGCCCCTCCCTACCCCGAAGCTAGGAGGAGAACCCTGTTGACTGGTGCAACAGGAAGACAACGGATCCGTTCTTTCAAATATTAGGCAGGCAGGGCTGTACATAACACAACAACAACCACGCTACAGCAAATGGCCCCGCCTACCCCGAAGAACTAAGTAGGAGAAGCCTGTTACTGGTCAAACATGAAGACAACGGATCCGTGTCCTTCAAATATGAGCAGGCAAGGGCGTACAATACACACACAACACGCTACAGCATGGCCCCTCCCTACCCCCCCGAGACTAGTAGGAGGAACCCTGTGTCCTGGTGCAAACATGAAGAAACGGTCCGTTCCTTCAAATAGGAGGCAGGGCAGGGCTGTACATACACCAAAAACAAAAAAAAACACACCACGCTAACAGCATGGCCCTCCCTACCAACCCCCCGAGACTATAGGAGAACCCTGTTACTGGTCAACATGAAGACAACGGATCCGTTCCTTAAATATGATGCAAGGGCAGGCTGTAACAATACACCCACACACCACACGCTACACATGGCCCGCCCTACCCCCGAAAACTAAGTAGGAGAACCCGGTTACGCTGGTGGCAACTAAGACAACGGATCCGTTCCTTCAAATAGAGCAGGGCAAGTGCTGTACATACACACACACCACCTACAAGCATGCCCTCCCCTAACCCCGAAACTAGTAGGAGAACCCGTTACGGGTGCAACATGAAGACAACGGATCCGTTCCTTCAAATATGAGGCAGGGCAGGGCTGTACATACACACACACACGCCACGCTACAGCATGGACCTCCCTACCACCCCCGAAGACTAGAGGAGAAACCTGTTAACTGGTGCCCCCCCCCCAACATGAAGAAACGGATCCCGTTTCCTTCAATATGAGGCAGGGCAGGCTGTACATTACACACACACACCACGCTACAGCATGGGCCCTCCGCACCCCGAAGACTATAGGAGAACCCTGTTTTACGTGGTGCAACATGAAGACAACGGATCCGTTCCTTAAAATACGAGCAGGGCAGGCTACATACACACACACACCACGCTACACAAAGCATTGCCCCTCCCTACCCGAAGACTAGTAGGAGAACCCTGTTACTGTGCAACAATGAGAACAACGGATCCGTTCCTTCAAATACGAGCAGGGCAGGGCTGTAATACACACACACCCCACCGCTGCAAGCAATGGCCCTCCCTACCCCGAAGACTTAGGAGAACCTGTTTAATGGTGCAAATGAAGACACGGATCCGTTCCATGTCAAATATGAGCAGGGCAGGGGCTGTA